>CM023483.1:8472333-8595691 GCA_013339685.2 Hyalomma asiaticum | reverse complement strand
AGCAACATCCGGCAAAACGATCACACGATCGTGTGTAAACTACAAGGTCGTTCTTCCACTTCCGGTCCTTCTATAGGGTCGTCCGGCTCTTCTCTGATGCTTGAGACTTCGCTTCGTAGCATCCGCTGCAGGAACTCACTCTTCCCAATGCCGTCTTTCACTCACAGCAGGCTTAGGCTTTTACACGGACATGATCGTCTCTGTTACGTGTGGCTTCCTGAACGCCACCGTATTCTTATACTGATCTCTCAGAAAATGGGCACGTAGTAGGCTATGTATAACTGCTTGTTTCAAAGCGTAGAGTGCGCTACAAAGCAAGACAGCTTTATTTCCTTGGTCCTTAAAGCCTTTTCCGTTTCGGTAAGCTTTCTCTCAGGGCATCAAGCGCTGACACCCTTGCTTGTACCTTTGCACGTGACGGCTGGCTATACTTAAAAAAAGAAAAGAAAAAAGGGAAGCTTGCCAATGCTTCCGGAAAGCTGACATTGCAATGTACTCCGTGCAAGACCCAGGTTGGTACTCAATACCAGTCGCAGCATTGTCATAACCTTAACGTATACCAAAGAGCTAAGACAGTGGCAGCAGTTATAAAGCACCACGGAATATTCACAACTATTTTACAGAAACTGCGCATCATAGAAGTGCAACTATTAGCCCCAAATATTTGTCGTGGTCCCGAATGGTATAGCGGTCAATCGGGTATTGGCGTTCTTTAAGAACACGAAGACCGGATTACGCGAAGATCACATTACGCCGTAAACGAAATGAAAACGGTAGAGGCAAACTGATATGCATTACTTAGCCCTAAATTTGAGTCTTTCAGTCCACGAGTACACTGTAAATATACGAACGTTTCCGATGTTATGTGTTCGCTTTCTTCACACTATCATGCAAATAATGAGTGAATTAATATGTATCAGAGGGTCACAGCGGTCATGGCTACAACTCAGGAATCGTATGCGTTGCATAGTGCTGAAGAAGTGCGCATGTGCATAATCTTTCAAAAGGCGTTATTCGCGCAATAATAGATCTTGGAAACAATAGTACATTCTGCTTATTGAATATGTTTACATAGGTGTATATATGCTCCACCGGCTACTTGTATTCTCTCACATTTGTATTCTCGTAATATTTTTTAGAAATACCATAACCGAAGAAACGGCATACAGACATGTACAGTCATGTAATCTATGTAATGCAAGTTGCACAGTAGAGTGCATAATTCTGGAAACCACGGGAGAGCATGCTGAACTCCGCCGCTGAGTCATCTGGAGGCCCCTACGCTCGAGAGCGTGTACTGTAGACGATCGTCCCATTCGGCCCGCCAGCCTGCTCTTTCGCTCGGTTCAACTGCGCACTTCACGTAACGTGGCACAAGACACAGGGTGCCACATCTACAGCCGCTGTGAAAGCGCCCATGACCCCGTGCGATGATATAGCCAATATAGCGACGACACGCCCTGTTTGCACTAGCAGGGCTCGGAGCGCGCCACGCGCTATACTTTTTAAATGCGAAGCATTTCTTAGCGAACTTCGGCGAGTTTGAGCGTATCTATCTATCTATCTATCTATCTATCTATCTATCTATCTATCTATCTATCTATCTATCTATCTATCTATCTATCTATCTATCTATCTATCTATCTATCTATCTATCTATCTATCTATCTAGCCGCCTACAATTTTGTGCTCTCCTGGCCGTTTCGCTGATGTGTTGTTTACGAAAATTGGTATGGCACAACATGACTGCATGACGAACATAATTGACAGGTCATAGCGTGAAAATCATGATCACGAGCGGCATGATTTACATGCCATGGTCTTGGAGCTCTCTTGGCCGTTTCGCTAATGGGATGTACGCAAAAATTGGTGTGGCACAACATGACTGCCTGAGGAACATAAATGGCAGGTCATAGCTGAAAATCATGATATGAATATCATGAGCGGCATGATTTACATTCCACGGTCTTGGTGCTCCCCTAGCCGTTTCGCTAATGGGATTTATACGAAAATTGGTATGCGACAACATGACTGCATGACGAGGATAACTGGCAGGTCACAACATGAAAATCATGACATGCATGTCATGAGCGGCATGATTTACGTGCTGCGTTCTTGCTGCTCTCCTGGCTTTTTTGTTAATGGAATGTACAGGAGTATTAGAATGCCACAACATGACTGCTTGGTGAACAGAAACAGCAGGTCATAACACAAAAATAGTGTCACGCAGCACAGTGGCAGCGAGGTAGAGAGGACGAGGGAAGAAGGCCATAGTGGGACGCGTAAAGCTGCTACCGACGCCGGCCGCGTTTCCCCGCGTTCGAGCCGAACGCGCCCTGTGTCCGTGACTGTGTCCGGGCCGTATACGAAAATTGGCATGCCGCAACATGACTGCTCCCAACCGTAAATGACAGGTGATATAATTAGAATCATGACGTGCGTGTCATGAGCGGCCTTGTTTACATCACACAGTCTTGGTGGTTTTGCGGCTATTTCGTTAACTTCATATGTACCAGAATCGGTATAGCGGGCCGACAATGCAGATCCATTTTACGTTCGTGATGCCTGCTTCGCATTCCCTTGACTCTCACTGCACGTGGGATCTGCCAGCTTTTTTTATTTATTTATTTATTTACGCAATACTCACAGCGCCATCAGAGGCATTACAGTGAGGGGGAACACAATATAAGCGGGTTTACACATCACATATAAACAGTAGAGATCAACAAGTAGGCAAAATAATAAATAAATTACATACACAGCCAGTATGCAAACAAACACATAACGCGAAGTCATAAAACACTAAGTTAACAAGGCATAAAACGTATCATTAGATATTTCATTAACTACAGCAGCAGGTAATCTATTCCACTCCCATATTGTTCTTGGAAAGAACGAAATTCTGAAGGATTCTGTGTTGGAAAACATTTCACGTACGTTATGTGAGTGATCGCCCCGTGTGGATACACGCTTTCTTCCTAGATGCAGTATGTTTAACGTGCATCATGTCACCTTCTCTTAAATGGACTAGCGTGCTACGCTCAACGTGCAGAGGTGTATTAGGTTCTCTGTCTCAGAGATCTTATCATCTCCATTTCTTGGTAAAACTTGGTCCAAATGTCAAGTGTCCATGGATATGCGGTAAACCACCGACTATCGGGCGGCCATAAAGAAGCGCCAAGATGAAAGATCGAACGATCAGTGAACACGGTTCATTTCTTGTAAACGAAATAAACGGAGCTTGTGGCTGAGATCTAGGAAGTGTCACCACTTCTAATATGATCAAACGATCACCCGTGCTCACCAGTTGGGCCACACGAGATGGCATGAATTTATAACGTGAGGCCATGATTTCAGGGCGTGCACGAAATGCTCCCCACTACTCTATGGCAGCAAAGAATGTCTCTTCAGTCGCACTGCCAAGAATTTAAGGGTGAGGCGCACAAAGCGGAGTGTGGGGAATCCTGCGAGTACAAATGATGTGCTGCCGTCATATCAGCGCTCAGCCCTTTTACAGCGTCCAAAGCGACTGCACCAGTGACGCTTAGCGCCTTGTGCCACGTTTCGCCAAGTGCTCAGTTGAAGTGAGCGAAAGAGCAGGCTGGCGGGGGGCATAGGACGAGCATGTGCTGTAGGCGCTGTATAACGGCCGCCGGAAGGCGCAGTAGCGCAGTTTTGCACGCGCTCCCGTGGTCTCCATAATTAAGCACTCGACTTACGCATATGTTCTCCCAACAGCAACGGTCAGTAATCGCTTCCTCCTTCCCACGATACAGCTTTCAACGTGTCATGATGAGGGCATCTGAAGTAAAATATAGAAAGTACTGTCCTGTAGATCGAGCTTACGGCATTATGTGCTTCAGGCGTGAAAAACGCGCGCTTCCACAAATCATTACGTCAGCCACCCGGCATTTATCGAAGAAGGAAAGAGAGACAATATTGCGCGGAGTGTGGATCAGGAAAGTGAGCGTGGTTCTTCATCGTGCGTAAACTAGTTCTTGCTTTGCTATCTCAATAATAAACGCTATAACTTTAAGCTCGAATCTAGAGAGCTTTGCGCCCGTCAGTTTCTTCGCCAAGTTGAACAATGAGCGGTTGTTAGCATCCTTTATGCACCTGAAAAGCTTGGCGACCTGGAGTATGCGTCTCTGGCCGCATGGAAAGCGCGAGGCCAGGCAGTTTCTGCGTTCTCCATTGTTTTCCAGCAATTACACCGCATTTCCGACGCAGTGCGCGAATGTGCACGAAAGATTGGAGCAGAACATCTGGCTAAATTAGATCACAATTACAGGCGACTGTCCTCGCTGTTATATAATTCGAAAGGGTTGATTCCCGCGACGTTAGAAATCACCCGAGGAAACGAGGTGGCCAAGGAGGAACCAGTTTCGCTAACGAGAATGCCCCTTCACGTACGATTTATTTCAGTGCGAAAATTTCCGAAAATGGGGTTCTTCATGCAGGGGAGGAGGGTGCCTATGATGTTTCAGTGCAATGTATAGTGAACAGGGCCTTACTTTGCTCAGCCTGCTCGTAATGGGACCTTTTTTGGTTAAATATACTGCAGCCCGTAAAAAAGATCACCCACGTTAACGTGCGTGTCCTGGTAAACAGCTTTGTGCAATACGCCACAGCTATTATTTATCATACCGCTTCCTCATTAGCGCCTAATCTTCAAGGCTTTGATTTGCTTTCAATGCTAAGCATTGTTATTTCGTAAAAAAATACGAAAGTTCTTCGAAATCACGCCAGCCAGTAAAATATTTGTTTTTCGCGACGCAGTCAAATGCGTTGTCTTACCGGACTTCCTTTCTTTTTGCTTTTCGATAATGCCATATAGTCCACTTTTATCAAAATGAGCCTGTCGTACTTCATTTAGCCCTTGTACAAACACGTTGTAAGATCGCCGTCGAAAAGGTAAAAAAAAAAAAGGAACTTGTGTTAAGCTTGCTCGTATGTTGGCAATGACATTACATTAGCAAGAACTTATGCATATTAGGATGAACTGGCCAAAGAAGCGTAGAGGAAGAAAATGGCTTGGTACGTGCTGCGACATTTAAGTCACGTCGCACTCTGTTACTCTGCCCTGTAAGAGGAGCCCAATACGTGATGACGACGTCATGCATTCGTCAGATAAGTTGGCTTTGTACAATTTGAAGCAAAAGCGGTGCTATTCGCTCGGAGAGCGGCAGAATGTTCTTCATGCCATGAACCACATTACCTTATATGGATTCGGTAATGCATCTTTAAATTTAAGTGCACCAGCTTACGTTACCATCCGCCAAGGAGTGGGTGGAAAGGCGATACAATGACATGGCAGCAAATTTATGAAATCAAGTGAAAGGTTCGGTTAAGAGCCCTAATGAAGGCACGTGAGTATTCGTTGAAATAGGAAATAGGAGAGACAGCGCTGTAGCGTTTGTATCTCCCATACTTATTTGCTTTTGATCTTCTTCGTTTCACGTCATATTTACGATAATCAGACTCTCGTAGTACCGACGTGCATGTAACCGGTTGGACAGATGTGTCGTGATAGAGTTGTGGTGGGGCGTGGTACAGTGAGTTGGTTTTCGGTTGTGCTTCCAGGTAGTAGGCCTGCTGCCGGAATACTGCACTGTCAGGTATATTGTTCAATTTGTTAAAATAAGAAATTCAGTGCATACAGCCACGACTTTAGCATGGCGTTGACTAACAACTTGGTCAGTGCCAGTGTTGAGTGCGCCTTGCCTCAACTTTGTGGTTCGTCCTGGCTGTTTTGGTCTGAAATTTTCATCTTAAATTAATTGATTACTGGGGTTTTACGACACAAAACCAGCTGTGACTATGAGAGACGCCGTACTGTAGGGCTCCGGAATTTTCGACCATCTGGGTTTCTTTAACATGCATTGACATCGCACGGTACACGGACCTCAACATTTCGCCTCCATCGAAATGCAGCCGCCGCGGCCGGGATTTAGTACCGCGACCCTCAGATCAGCAGGCCGGTACCATAGCTACTAGACCACCGTGGCGGGACATTTTCACCTTAAAGGTTTATGTACCAATTGGACCCAACCATAGTGTTATTGTGGACACCGCAGTGGAGGTGCTATTGTTACTTCTTGCCGAATTCTGGTAATATAGTGCGCAACACAGTAACTCAGTCCGTGGATTTTTCTGCATTAAAAAGGAAAGAAAGGAGCAGCGATTCTATACAAATGAAAAAGCCAATTCCACGGCCCCAAGAATAGAGCCGACGATTTCCTAGACAGCCTCAAACTGGAATGTTCAATGCAACACCGTTTCGAAAGAAACATAGAGGAACGTTACGTTATTCGAGCGTCTGACTTGGGCTTTGAGGTTTCGTTTATTTCACCTCTTCAGTATGTTCGTGCGTAACAGAATATACCGTTTACTATGAAGATAACAGGAAAACAAGCTGTAACATCTGCAGCTAGATTAACACCTCCAAATCCTTGGCATGTGTCCAGACACGTATCTTGCCAGACAAGGAGACATTTTGCCTATGCTGCATATGCCTATGCCGCATATATACAAGAATAGGCAATAATAATAAATATGAAGACAGTTTCGAAGGCGCTCTATGTTGAGTAAAAACTCGTTTTTTTTTATTCACCATACCTTTAGTTGTTAGATGTGTCAACTACTCTCCCTTCATGGCCTTTAATTCTCACTGCCTCCTGTCTCCATTTTCTTACCTGCTTTCGGAGTGCTTGGCACTTCCTGTATGGCAACTACGCTGACATGAGTCCATCTTAGGTAATGCGTTCTTCGCTAGTATTACCAACTCGGATATTACGGAATTCTTTTAAAACAGTATTGCTTTGTTGGAGCTTATGCTTCTAGATATTGTTACTTCCGTTCCTTTCGTACGATATTCGCGGGGCGCCATCAGGAACTTGTGTACTTCTGTATTGATTTTGCATGATGCAGGGCCTATATAACAATAGTACTTATATTTTTCTAAGAGAACGCGTGGATGTCCTAGTGATTCAAGTTCACGGTTAGTTAAGGGAATAAGTAATGTTTGCTATTGTTTTAACTTTTTGTGCTTCATAATCAGTTATGCTTAACCCTGAGTCAAAATACCGCTCCGGCCTATGCAGGTTACGTAATCACTATAACATTTTTATTAATTAATGTTTCGGGCCATTGTGGATTTGAGAGCAACGAATATTCAGACTATGGTATTCCATGTTCCTTGATTTGGTGGTTTTAATGAGGCTTTCAAGGCCACCTAATGCGCACATATTCTTTGTCACTGAAAATAGTTCCCGCTTATTGAAGACCTTACAGAAACCCGGCTAACAATAGGTATCGCTAACGTTTAACGTTTGACAGATGTATGCCCCGTTGAGAATCCGCACACAGTACGGACAAAATCTTTCACACCAATAAACTATCGCGTCACCACTAAGATTACTCTTCGTTGGCAAACACAAGGTTTCATTAATACATTTTTCTAGACGTAATGAGCCAGCAGTTGAGCGCATGTTTTTAAATACTTCGCCACACAAACTGCTTTTTCCTAGCGTTCTTATGGAATAGAGGGGGTGGGGTTTACTCATAAACTTGGAAAATATGAAAATCGGAAAACAATATTTTTTAGCCCTTTCATAACGACTCCTCCAAACTCAGCAGTCAGCCACTTACTGAGAAGCTGCTTTGGCTTAGATAAAGTACGTAGGCGGGACCAGGCGGTCAGAGATGAATATTTTGGGCCGACAAACTTTTCGGGCGCATAAGGGCTGCTAAGAGCCACGCATTGTTCAACTTGGCGAAGCAACCGACCGGCGCAAAACTCCCGAGATTCGAGTTTAAAATTACAGCATTTATTATGGATGGTATCACGGTAAAGGAAGAACTAGTTTGCGCACAATAAAGGTTTACGCTCCCTTTCCTTATGCACACTCTGCACAAGAACGTTTCTGTTTGTTTGTTCGTTAAATGAGGACTTACGTAACGATTCCGAGCTGCGCACGCTTTTGACGCGCCGGGCATGTAATTTCGTATGCTGCTGTACAGGACATCAATTTCTGTACTATATGCTTCGGCTGCCCCCACCATGAATTGATCAAACTCACTTATTCTGATTGATTTCTCACTTATTCAACAACACTGCAATGAAAACTTGGACTCCTCAATTCGAATACACAAGTAAGTTTACTAATAGTTCCTGGAGCATTATTACGAGCAGAGAAGGGGGGGAGGAGGAGGGCGAAACAATTACCATTAGAAACTCTATCATCCTTTACTACCCATCACCGCTTTTGACCTTTCTTGGCGTTATTGGCTATTCAGCCAATAACGCCAAGGAAGGTCAAAAGGTCATATATATATATATATATATATATATATATATATATATATATATATATATATATATGCCATGGAATCCTATGAGCCAGTTGGAACACGACACTCTCCCGAATATCCAAATACAAAAAAAAAATGAGGAGGCCATTTCAGCCTAAGTCAAAGCTAGCAGGCACAACTGAGCACCGAATCACTCGTAAGCCAGCAGTAGCCATGCGCTTAGCAATAATAATGCAATCTACCAACCCATACAAATCAGCACTTAACGGAGCTCTCTAAATTCGACCTGTTAACTCGCAAGATTGGCGCAGTAGGCAGCTTCGGCTGTCGCATAAATCTAAGTATGAGACGTAGCACTTCAATGACATTCCATTTATTGGTCGACGTTGCGGTCAGGACCTGACCTTTATCACGACAGTGTTTCTTTTTCTCCTTTTCGTTTATATAGACATAGGAGAAAGGACGGAAGCTGTTTACTAAGTGGTTGGGCAAAGTGAGTGGGAAAGGATAGGAGGTAGCAGAGGGGTGCCAGCACGTTGCCTTACCGTGTCCGCCGCCCCAAGAAAGCATTGAAATGAAAGCACTGAAATATGAGCAACTTTTTCTTGCCTGGACGAATAACGCTTAAGTAAAGTTTAGCGAATAAGCCCGACTAAACATTTCACCTTGAATCTTGCGAGAAAGGTAAAAATAGAAATTACCCGCATGAAGGAGCGGAAGATCACAGGTGCTGTCATCATTTAAGGTCACCGCTCCGAAATTAAGAGGTCTCGTTTCAACATAGAATAAACAAGAACGACACATGCACACCGTAAGGAGGTGTATACGCTTTCAACATCTTCTGCAGATAATTTGCGCCGTCTCGTGTTCGAAGTTTCTAGTGCAGTTTCACGTCGCACTGATTTTGCATTTCGCTGTTGGATTGCAGGTTCTCCACTTCTGCGCCCTTGTTTCACATTCAGGTCGATCCATCACCGTTTGTGTTCTGCGTAATTGAAGCTGGCTCGTGAGAGAGCTTGCGTAGTCGAAACCTACTTTGGCAGGGAAGACCGAGTGTCGAAAGGAGTTCGTAGGACAGGACGAAATAGAGGAAAGGTTCGGGGTTAGAAAAAGTTTGCTAATTTCGGAGGCAAGAATGCACTCAATCTTTCTTTAAATACGACGGTTGCACCACAAACCTTGTTGGCATTTAGACAACGTTCGAAGGCTTGACGAACGAGGTAGTCAGGATTGGCAAGCGCCGCAGGATGTGAAGGCAAGAAAGAATGTGTAGGCGGATGGTGGGAACTGTTCTTGAAGACAAGAATCATGCAATAGCCTTTAGAAGCACCGAATTGTGGAATGTGAGCGCCAGCATGTACCGTGGAATTACTGCTACAAACATTTATAACGCTTGTCACATCGCATGCAAATGTGAAAGAAAATTAACATTTGAGACAGTGTGCGAGCGAAAGGAAGAAATGCACAGCCTGAAAGGGAACGATGCAGAGATTAGCTTGGCCGATCACCTGGCACTTCAGTTAGGTGGCTTGGTACATTTGTTTTCCAATTAGAATGTCTAAGCTTCAAAAGGTTAGTTATAGCGGTGCAGCAAAGTACAACATGCATTAAATGGCAAGTACTCGATGGACACGACTTTAGCCCTTCATCCATTGTACCATTGCTTGGTGCTACCTCCAAAAGCAGGGCAGCATTCACAAAGCTTCGTTTTCGTAATTGGTCTTTTATGGTGGCCAGTCATCATCACTATTTATATGTATAGTAAATGATAACATAAAACCTACTTTTTGAAGGAGTTTATGGTAAGTTTTCTTGTGAATTCTGGTCCTGGTGCACAAATGTATAATCGGAATGGTGCGCGAAACACAAACTGTGTACAATCTGTACACACAAACTTTCGCCCAATGGCTCTGCCGCAAACATTGTAAACTAAATTGTCCGTTAGAGAGCAATAATCGACTACTCATTGAATGTTGTGCGAGGTGTTTTCAATAACGGCAACATTTTTACTTTTTCAAAATCATTCCGTCCTCACCGAGCTTGTCCAGAGCGAATTTTGCCGGGCTGGTCAGCGCAGTCTTCCAGGAGGAATGCGAGGTTGAAGGAATAGGAGGATAGCCTGGCGCATGTGCGCATTATCAGATGCAGTGACATTCTGTGGCCGGCGCTCCACAGTGTATCTCGTAATCGCGTTTTCTTTGCGAAAAGAAACTATAGCGAGCTTCGCTTGTTTAGGTTGCTATGTGTGACGGCACTCGCCTTATTTACAAACGCCCAAAGTAGCACAGAATTTATCTATTCGTTTAGTGACTTGCAATTGAAATACACAAAAAATGCAGGTTCAGAGCTGAACAAAACGTAATTATACCTTTAAGGATGATTTCGCTGCTACGTGATATGGACAAGCGCTCTATTTCAGAAGCATTTTCTTTTTCTTTCACCTCACCGCAGCGCAAATGTACGGAGTTTCACCGGAGTCTTATTTGTTGTCTCGCCACACCATGAACATAGGTTATTTTGTTCATGCTCCAAATAGTTTTAACACCGTTGCGAAAAGTCTATGTTAGTATAGCAAGCGGTACGCTAAGGAAGACACTTGCAACTCATGCTTATACTTCGACTATTAAAAAACGGATCAGCAGCCAAGTAAAGCGATGAGCAGGGCTACATAAGGGTCATTCAGAAGGAGCCACATGGGAGTGAACACAAAAGCACCGAGAACACAATGGGAGACTTGGAGTCTAGTGCTTGGAAGCTGGAGGAAGAAAAAAAAAGAGCTACAAGGAGACAGGCCAAGCTGTCAACACAGGCCACCTTACTTCCTCTGGCTAACTGCCGGTGTCATCCGTCATCTTAATGGCCTTTGCTTTGTGAGCTGCCACTGACGCCATGTCCACTCTAATGATGACGAACGTGATGACGGCGGATATTTATGCTCCATTTGGTTTACCGCAGTATGAGATTGGGCCTTTGGCTGTGTTCCACTTCTGCAGAGCATCGCAGACAGTCTACCTTGACAGCTTATAGAAGACAGCTTCGAGTCCTCATCGTCCGATTAAACGAATGCGTCTGGATAACCTCTGTCAGACGTGGCGCCACATCGCCTCTACGAGAGAGAGAGAGAGAAAAAACACACACACAGCTGCCATTTCTTTAGCTGTTTCGATCGTGTTCGAATCTAAGAAAAATTGGATGTAGGCCACACCATGCGCGTCAAAAGGTGCGTACTTGGGGGCGGCCAATCCCGCCGAGTTTCAGTAGCCTGCATCGTTGTTTTTTTTTCCTTCGGATACCGCCTTAGCAAAGCTAGGGTATAGCTAGACCAAAGCTGTCCATATTGATGTCCACGTGGGAAATGCAAAGGAACTGAAGATGGCCGCTGTCCATATAGCCGCCTATTTAGCCGTCTACAGTGAGTATTAGAACACGCTCTCTCTCTCTCTCTCTCTCTTTGTTCACACCAGAGAAGCGGCATGATAGCGAAAACTCCAAAAGCGGACAGAGATGCCTTTATGCACTTGCTTAAGATGTTCCCATTTGTTCTGCCACCACCACCATCGTTTTCGCCACTGTTACCTATAAAAAGGAAGTGAATGCATTCCACTTTCGCTCTTTCCTGAGCTTCTCTTTCATTCTGAATGTTAGTGATGCGTGCAGAACACGGAGAAGGAATGGTACGCGCGTTTTCGAGCTGTCGCTTTATAGAGTTGCGCGCGCCGAAGCTACACGAGCGGACATCCTGGTGGCAGCAGCTGAGGATTCACCTGGTGTTGCAAAAAGCGAGATATGTTCGCATACGCCAAGGAACTCGTCCTGCTAATTGTCGACGTCTCGGCAACTTGCGCATAAGCACGGCTAATTGAACGCAATCGAGAATCTTCAGAACATATTGTCTACTCAAATAAAAATAGGGACATTTCGTTTTTCGAATATGTCATGCACATCTTATTTCTATTTAGGTGACAAAATTGGTACAACATCCGACGTGTCGACAGGTGGACTTGTCTTCGTCATGAGAGTTGCCCTTACCGGCCTCATTCAGCTATCACTGACTGCGCTGTCCGAAATAATGCACAAAAACACAAAGATGTTGTCCTCCTAAGATGAGAAAGAGAGATATTTAACGCCCCTGGTGCCGGGAATGTCGGCCTGATTTAATTTAACACGTAATTGGCTTGCTAAAAAAATTTCTTCTCTGAACAACTCGGTCCCTAGAAAACTTCTCCGCTACTCTTAAAGGTGTTGCGACGTCTGCCGTTCTGGAACTGAATTTTCAGGTCTAAAAAATTAATTGGTGCTGCCACGTTGTGTTTGCTCTACCAATAACGTTCAGGATAGATTGTGTGAAATTGAGGAGAGCGCACTGGTCAGATGGTCCAATAAAATTTCTTCTCGCTTCTGTTCAGAGTTGAGTCGCATGATTCATAGATTGCTCTACCACCAGTTGAACGAATTGTGCCTTTCTCTCTTTTTTTCGTAGGGGGCTTTTTACACTAAAGCATAGAAAATGGAGCTCAGATTCCTTGCAAAATGGCGTACACCTAAGTTTATTCGAAGTGAGAACTTTCGCTGTACAGTTCCTGCACAACAAACGTACTTCGCGTCTCATTTTTCCCCCTCTTTTAATTAGCCTTAGCTTTCCCAAAGCAACAGTCTTTTGCCTCGATTTTGCTAAAGCATGCAGTGGCTAAAACCATATCAGGGTGTTTATAGCAGTTTATGCTTTCTTCTAGTTGTGGAAAAAATACAGAAAACGCGCAATTTCAAACGACAGCTCGGCATTTGCAATGACCACTCTATCATTCAGTGTAATGCAGTAAAAGCTTCCGGTCCGTTACCATTAATTCTTGCTGCTTACGAAGCACCTTCGGTAAGGAACACCGCGCTGCTAACAAGTGCAACAGAAAGCGTTCAAGCGGAAACCAGCAATCATGCCCTCAAGCAACGGATATTCTTCCGCAGAAGCCGACCGCACGGACTTTTTCAGCGATGGTAGTATTGTTAATTATTCCCAGGATTCTTTTCCTCTTGTTAATTTGCCACTGCACGTTTGTCTGCGATGATTACCTTATACTTCTTTAGTTTTTAACTTCGCATTTCACGTTGTTCTTGTGGTTATCTTCGTTGCTTCATTCAAGAGCATCTTTTATGGGAACCAAATAAGTGCGCCTAGCACACGCACTCTTTAGCATTAGTAATGGAACTTGGCCGTTTGCAGAACTCCAGTGCCACAAGAACCAAACGCTAACTTAACGCGTAATATTTCCGCTACACATTAGAAGAAGAGCTAATTTTGAAGAGATGTCTTTGTAAGAGGATTCCCGTTGAAAGCTGCCAGAGGAAGCGCTCTCCGACAGAATATTCTTTACCATATGGACACGTACGGTTATTGACGACATGACAATATATTTTGAAGGCCGCAGAAGAGGTTGACGAGTTTGGCATTATTCATCACGATATCATTTTAGGAAAACAGGAGCGCAAAAAAGAACGTTTACACACAGAGGAAGAACTGCACACCACAAGCGCTCTCTGTGTGTGAACGTTCTTTTTCGCGTTCGTGTTTTCCTCAAAAGATGCAGTACCAACTAGCCCATTGAGCCATTCTACTCTTCACGATATTTGAAGCGCATAACTGATATAACAGTTAATGCCGAAAGTGCTTGAGATTATTCAGAACTACCTTGTATTTGCACACGCCTAGGCCACCGATGCCCTGTTGTCTAGCAGCACGCCCTAAAAAAGAAAAAAAAAAGAGTTTGGATTTATAAAACTGGTGTAATATGGCTGGAAAAATCGCTGGCTATATTAATTATTGTAGAAGCATTATAAGTAACATCGTCAACACAGAGAAGCGTATGTCCCTCCCTTATATTGACTTTCTAAGATGCAAATAAAATAAGTAGCACGATATGATCGCCAGTCATTGCAGTGACTGTAGCGAATTTGAACGAAGGAAACGTGTTTAGTCATCGGAAGCCCTCTTTTCTTCTTTTGGACTTGGCCCCGCTGCCTTTTAAGAGCTACAGTTCTTTCACACGCACGGCGAATTTTGGAGTGTCGCTTCAGCAACAATCACCGTCTTTAAAATTTACCAACGCGGTGGTGATTATTTAGGAGTTGACAACTTTCGACAAGCATTTCACCGTCATTCATAGCGACACAGATCAATTGTACGTGTAGTGATCTAGCTTTCGAAGTCGCTTTCTTCTTATTCGGAAACAGAAACGTCATATATGTCACCATTCTCTTCGTTATTTTCGAAGCCACACCAGCAAGAAGTTCAGCTACAGTTCCACCAAAGAAACGGGGGGAAACCGTACGCTACTCAGAATTTGGTCTTGAAGAAGTTTTTGTGTCATGTAATGAGTGTCTTGCAAAAGTAGCAACATATTTTCACGTAAAAGCGTGACTTGCACTTTGCCCCTTGGTGTTCGTCAACGAAAACAAACTTACAAAAAAAATCTTGGTGCAGGAACAACTTGACAAAGTTAGTACAATAAGTCCTAACCTGCGAAGATCTAAAATGTTAATAGACGAGTGACAGAGCCATTTCACTAACTTTTCCGTTCTCTATCACCTTATAACTTGGCTTAGCAACGTACACAAGCTCCACTCTTCTCACCTGCTGACAAGTTTGTCTCTGTTGCTGAACACATAAGTCTAACAAAAAAGCACGCTTTACAGGAGATTGCATGAACAGCTTTAGGGTATGTTTACACGAACAGAAAACCACACGTACACCCTTACGAAGTTTTTTGCAAGAAACAGCGTCTGAGTTTGTTTTCTTGAGAACGACGCCTGCTGTGAACGTGTTACCCATGTTATCAACTTGCTGGTTATTAGGAAAATCCGATAGAGGCAGAGTATGGCAGGTGAATTCTGCGGAAACCCGCAAGGTGGTGTAATGTCTAGGAAGGGAAAATTAGCATCCACTCATTTGTGGCACAAAGTTACAATGTCATCCATACGTATTTCTCAGAACTGAACGCTTCTTAGTTTATGAAAAAATCATCCTGGTACGGGGTTCGAACCCGAGGCCGATGCGTGTCTAAGGCAATCGATCTGACGACTGAGTCAACCACGAGCCTATCAGTCGGCAGTGCGAGGGCTAATCTATCGACAACTCGAAGCACATGATCATGAATGTATCTTGTAGCTTTGGGCTAAAAACGGGTGGATGCTAATGTTCCCTTTCGCAGACAGAGGTTGCTTTCACATCTGAGATGTGTCACATGCGATGCATGTGTATTACTGTCTGTTTGCTTTACTGAAGTAAGCTGACATGCCAGAGCAATAATTAAAGAGTCACAGTTTCGCCGCAAGGGTGAAACAATGAATGCGATAGGAAGAAACTGTAATGCTATACGAAGTGAGGCTCGCAGCTTCAGGAGCAATATTAATTAAAATACCGCAACGCGAAGAGCGTGGAGACAGCTTGAAATTTCCAGCGCGTCCCTCGAGCTCAAACGAGGCCGCTAAATGAACAAACAGAAGATGAGCGCGAACTATCAAGTGAAGCACGCATGAAACGAACGCACAGATATACACCGAACGAGCGCGAATAAGCTGTCACAATGGATACTCTCAGTTTGAACAGCGTTCCTGTTGCGAAGGCGGCCGAAGCAGCGAAGGAAACTAGCGTGCTTCAAGTGTCGAGCTGTGACACTTGATAGTTCGCGCTCATCTTCTGTTTCTTCGTTTAGCGGCGTCCCTTGCGCAAATATTAGAAGAAGCGAGCGAGCTGGCCGACGACTTTTAAATGAGTCCGTCGCGCTACTCGCGCCATCTCGCTGTTAATGAAGAAACACTTATAAGCGCCTGCCGTCTTTGAGTCCTGCCAGCGGTAAAGGGTGTATAGACAAGGCTCGCCGTTAGCTCCGTGAAGGAGCTGCTCTTTGTGGCGCAGTGGTTAATGCCACGCGCTGCGGAGCCAGAGGTTCCTGGTTCGATTCCGCGCTTCGGAAGCATTTATTCGAATTATTTTTCTTTGGGATTTTTATATATATACACATCCTTATACATATACGGTACATGACGGCGGCGACGGTGACGGCAAAAACCAGCCGAGACTGATAAAAAGAATGAAATTGATCGGCACGTGTGAGGTAGTCTCGTACGGAAGAATAAGCAATGATTGGAATTAGTCATTGTTGGGTGTATTTAATGATTGTTGTGCAATAGGAGTCTTGTGGATATCGAAGGCCGGTAGAGTGCCCTCCCTAAGAGAACAGCGCAGCAAAAGACACTGTAAAAACGCTTGTCGTGTCTACGCCATGCTGTCACCGAGGTCGCCGTTTTGTTCCCTTCAGGCCTAGGAATATTGCGCACGTTGAAGGCTTGCATAATCTTGAAAACGCCAGAACGAGCAGAGTGTACATATGGATTCTCTACACTGTAATTGCCTTCACGTTTTCATTCTTTGTGTACTCATCTATTTACATGTACACCGTTGTTTTACACGTTATTTTGGCTTTAGTATCATTGATGCTACTCAGAGAGAAGCGACTGCCATATATATATCACTGCACTTTCTGAGAAGTAACCTGCGATAAATACACTGACGAGAGTATGTCTGCTTCGTAACTAACCACCGTAGGACAAGATGAAGTAGTTTCTGAATGGTAAAAATTAATCATATGAGGTATAGTAAGGAGATAACGTGAAAGCACGCGATGACAGCACAAATTCATCTCGTATATGTAAGAAATCTCATCAGCCAGACGAGAGTAGCTTCGTCTCCAATGACACATGCTACTAGCTTGGCTGATAAAAGTAAGAAAAGCCGTCTACGTGGAACATGCAAACCGGCCTCGAATCATCAGGCACCCCTTTTGGGAAATCAGGGCTGCACAGTGGTGCTAGGATACTATATGTCACTGCTCTTTGTCACTAAGTTAACCTGTGCACTACGGCTTCTATCAGTGCTTTGCCGGTCTCCTAACACTTGAAGCAAACTAGGAGACCGAAAGCAGGGATGGAAATAAACCGCGCAGTTTTTGCATTCACTCTGTGCCTTCATTATCATTCATTAGTTCGCGTCTGTGTAGTGGAGCATAATTTTTCTTCTTCTAACCTTTAGCTCTGTAATTAAATTGCTGACCGCGGTTCTGTCCTATTTTTATAGACTGAGTGCCTCTCCACTACTGAAGTGAGACTGTGTACACGTCAATAATCTTGAAGAAATGTAGTGAGCATCCAGATGACTATGAAGTTCGAATAGGCGATGAATGTCACTCAGGCAGCATAAAAAACAGGGATGGAGAGCGTGTCTTATTCACGTTTCTCGTTGCCTGTCTTGCTTTTGCCATGCTGACATTGTGAATGCTCATAATGTCTCCCAAATAACCATTTTAACGTTGACTGTCCATCTGTAATTTTCGTCGCCGTAAGCGCTGCGTTAAAAACATGCAAATGAGCACAACAGTTTGTTAGCAAAGTACTGCGCCGCATTACATCGATTCCCACTATGCCTGGTGTCCGCCGCATTTTTAGTTGTTATGCAGAATGGCGTTCGCGGACACAAAATGTTAGAAAGGTCGGGTAGGTCATTACGAAGAATTGCATCGCGCGTAAGTGTGAACGTAGTGCTACTATTTTTGCGTTTTGAAGAGCAGACAAGCGTTCGCACTAGCCTTCTCGAGATGTTTTAAACAACTAAATAGAGTCCACTGAATAAGGAACGGTGCCAATCCGCGGGATTCTTGGAAGAAAATGATGCCATTAACATTCATCTAACTTATAGTTCCCCACGTACAAGAATACCCAAAACTTCGGAATAAGAAGCTTTACCGTCCTTTGTAGGAAGCCATCTGCTGCCGCCATTAGTGTCACACAGACGGATTGCCTCCAGCAGAGCAGCGTGGAAAGTGAGCAAGAGCAGAATCTGTCGTAGTGAAGCACCGCGGAAAGGAATGCTGCTCTTAAGCCTGCAGAGTAGTTGAAACGTTATCCCAGCTACTACGAAAAACTGGAGGCATAGCATTGCTGAACTAGAAACTACGGTGCAGAGAGCCTGCAACCGCTAATCGCATTCGCAGCTCAGCGCAGCAGAGCGTACATAGAGGCCATACTCGCGTCTGGCCAGGAAACATAACCACCCGCATTCATTTGCCTCTAGCTACGTGCTTGCACATCTTGGTATGATGTACGTTAGTACTTTATACCGAGCAGCACAATGTACGTTAGTACATCAGATCAAGCTCGCGAGCTGATGGTTACATCAGCTCGCTAACTGGAGATTTTAATAGCCGTTTGAAAAACCTTGTTAAGAGTTATATAAGCACGTACTCGAGAAGCAGCTCTGGCGTGAGAAACATGGTCGATGGGCGCTTGAACAAAATCGCATATCGATTTTGTTTAGCGAATCGAAAACAGTTTGGCGGGTCGTTTTTTCTGCCATCGCATGCTCATGCACGTAACTACGTTTTTGTGAATGTAAGCAGCTTATCGTCATTTTCTCGTGAATGAATGGATGTCATGAGAACTGCGCGTACCTATAAAATAGCTGTCCTTTTTGTAAGGGTGGCGTGTTCAATTGTTACACTAAGGAAAGCCCGATTCATCGTGCGCCTTTTTACTCTTGGAATTAACGTTTAGGCTTGCTCGGTTTTCGTATTATATATAAAAAGCTAGAGGAAAAGACAAGACACAATGACCGACTTTCGCATGCTTCAATGATTACGCCTACTTTAGTGTTCAACTTTATATTTTATTTATGTCCATCTATGACAGCAACAGAGCATGCCTTATTATTTGGGTAGCGGTTTCAAGCACGACAGTAAAAGGCCAAATGCACTTCTATTCCATTCTTTACGTTGCTATGGTGGCTATAATTGAAAAACTACTGTAGTGGGTGCTATTTCCTTTGCACCGCAGCACGGCGGTACTTCATATACCACACCTGCAACCCGTAGGGTGCATCTTATGGATTGCGAGGCGTATTTCTAGTTTGTGGATTCTAGGGCCTCTTATAGTCAGCAATGAAAACATTTCTCTCGTCAGTGACAGTACGCTGCTGCCATAATTAGGTGGGAATGCTTCCCGCGCTAGGCAGCAGATGGGCAGGAGAACTAGTTACTTGCATATTGAATAACGTGCAGTTTTTCAAAGTTGAAACCCACCGCTGTTCACCACTGATTTGCTAATTCGCGATCTTTGACAGATTTCTGTACCTCTAAAAACAAATAACACGCTGTGGGTTGCGTGCCCTTATCAAATGATAACAGTCTTGAGAAACCGCCTGTGCTCGATACCCACAGAATTCCGTCAGGTAGAAACTTCGAACACACTTAAGGTACATCCAACTCCTGTTTAATTTGGCGGCCATTGGTTCATGAGGCACGTGTCGGAAATGCTGCGCTGAACTCCTCTGCCACATCGAAGGTGTTCTATGCCTCTTTAGAATAAAAAAAAATAATTTCTCCTTAGTGCACCTAGTAGTTGGTTCTTGTATTGATGGGCGTACACATAACGCACTACTTTCTAAGCTGTAATATCTATTACTTTTTTGAAATGCGTTTGAACAGACACTTCAAAATTTAGGTGTTAATGTGGGACCGCAGTTTCCGTACTTAAATATGTCCAAAGGGATTCCAAATATCTCCTCAACAGTTTTAGCATTATATTACACATTCCAAACGCAAAGCTAACCCGGGAATCCCGGATTCTGAGAGCAAGAAGTTCGAACCTGTTGTCCAGAGCACGGCCCTTATTAACGTCGGGAATGAGATTACCTCAGATCAGACATTAAGTGCGAGGGCAGATGAGTCTGATGGAAGATGTAAGCAATTAGAATGTAAGGTCTGCTGATGTCTTCTGTAGCCGAGCTTCGTGGCAGCTACTCACAGACATCTAGTAGGAGCATTGCTGTTTTACTCCAGAGGCAATGTATGAGACCATGTGTCACGTTCGCTGCCTGCTCGTCAGCAGTTCAATAAGTGTACTAACTTATTAAAGTTGCAAATGCCTACCGCAGAGAAGGGTCAAGTGCCCGCTGTTGACCTGGCCGACATTATTGGCGGACATCGTTTACAGCCCTGCCGGTTTGTTGGACATGTCGTGCTTTCCTCACGTGGAAAACATACATACACATGGAAAACATACAAACAACACACATAACACACGCGATATGTCGCGTGCGAAGGTTTAGCAGCACGTGTGACATTCCGCAATGCCAACCCCTATTTTACAAATGCCAGTTGGTGCCACGAAGTGGTTTGCCAGGTAACGCGGGAAATAATTAAGGCCGTTCAGATTGCTGGATTCGGTAGACAGTACAGAAATATGCCACCTGTCGCGTAGGCTGAAAAATACCAGAGTTTTCTTCCCTATGGCATGACTGCCATGTACAATGTTAACTGACATTTCGTGCTATTTTTTGTCGTCCTTTTTTGTATTTTCACGGTTGCTTTCCTTTTTTGTTGTCTTTTCTTAATGACACGCTTTCTTTATATTACTGCGATAAATTTTAGTTGCAAGTGATTGCATCGTCTGTTCTCAGAATTCCTTTTGTCGGTGTTTTTCTATGCTGCAAACACTAAACATGGACGTGCAGCTCGCCCAAAAAAGTGTCCTTGCGTTGCTGACATACTTTTCGCAATATCTGTGAAGTAAGGAAAAAAAAACATGTCAGTGCGCATGTCTTCTTGTTTTTCATAAGCAGCTTATTAGGAAAGGACCAACAAATACTAAATAAGATTGCTGCTCGTAAACAATGTCCAATACACAAGGTGAACACAGCGCCCAAGGGACCAAATTTGATGTCTGTGAGGATAACAAGGACACTTAGGAACAAAAGCAAGGGCGCGAGCGACGAGACGCTGACAACAGGAGGCAAATAAAGTGCGTAGTTTTCTCCTGTTTTCTTCGTTTAGTAGCTAGCGCTCTTTTATCTTCAAGTTCATTAGTGCATCAACCACTCCAACAGTACACGCGATAAACAAGGGCTTATCTACTGCGCTCCAGCTCTTAAGGAAAAGCGACCATTAGGGAGAACTTTCTTCCTACGCACCAGGCGATGCAACAACGCAGGCTTATTTGGGAATGGCTTCACCAAATTGTTGATGCTAGGAGTTAGGGTTGTTTTGAGCTAACAAGGTTCATTGGGACAGCCCTTGCGTAAATACAGGAACTTTCAAGCGTTTAGGTTAGGTGTCCCGAAACGCAGAAGTCAGTAACAGAAAATTTCACGGCGTAGTTCATTTTTTCATTTTTTGACGAACATTTGCTTATGTTCTGTGGAGATTCCTTATGCCAGAATTTGTGTGCCGCTAGGGAGGCTACAGACGCAATATATGTCACGAAGTGACAAGTACAAGGCCGGTTATCAAGGAGTTTTATATTTACTAGAACTTCGTCGAAGATATTAATTCTTGATAAACAGAACGAACGAATAAAGGCACTTAGATTAGGGTTACCAACAATAGGATCATAACGCCTTTTTTCATAGAATTCGGGTACATCCCTTTGCCGGCGTCTACAAGCGCTAACGTGCTATAGGTTGAAATGATGAGTGTGAAGACATATGCCTGTATTTATGAGCCGTTTTGAAGTGTTACTTAAACTGCCTGTGCTTAAATTACTGCAGGCGTTTTTACATATCGCATCAACTTAATGCACGCGATGTGGTTGCAGTGGTTTGCTATCGTTTGATAATGAAGGGTGCCCCATAAGTATACTCTGGACTTGTTTGAATATGCGCACGTTAACGTCTCTGCTTGGCATCGCAATTTCATTTTCTAAATCCTACCTGTCCCTTATCTTAAAGATTGAAAATTCGCAGCTGATTTTCACAGGGCGACGCCTCATTGTCTTTTTTTAAAAAAGTTATCGGGGTAAGATACGCGCACAGTGAGAATCGAAATTATGACATGTACAAACGAGAGCAGGCGCTATTATATAGTGTGTCTTTATTTGTAACAATCAAACAATAAGTAAGGAGGAAGTATTCTAGAAAAAAGAGCAGTAAGCATTCCCAAGTATCCTACGACCTACCCTGGAGTTTAAGGCCAATATTCGTTATGGTAATATTTTGGGGCGTCTAATGTGCGCCAATAAAGCAGACCATCTACTCCATTCAGGAAGAACGTTAACGTCTGCCCACAGAATGTGTACCCTATGGTCAGAAAAGAACACAGATGAAGTTAAATATTACAGTAACAAGTACAGCCTAACGAATCTCCTCATCGACATTGTACGATGCTGTGTTCATTCCGCATTGTATCACATTTACTATAACGGAGAGCTGGTAAATTATTGCTGCTAAATTTATAGTAAGTAGGACGACCGAAAAGTTCAGCGCATTTATTTATGCGTCTGTATTTAAGTCAATCAGCACTTCCTGTGCCGTGAGATATCTTTAAAATAAGCGTTGTAGACGCAAAGACGAAAACGACGCCGGGCAAGTGAAAAAAGCTTTACAGTGCTCCGCTGCAATTATTCGAAATATACAACTAACAATTCCATTCTTAAGTGATGATTAAGCATCAGCACGTACTCGATACTGCCGTTCCCTAAATAAAGGTGCGCGATAGGGTTTGTTGAGCGTTACTTATTCGACAACCGACGTCGGTAACTACGGCCTTTAAGGGAAATCAAACTTCCTTAACTAATGGTGGACATGCTCTGTTAGGTGGGGTGGTGAAGTTATTGGTAGGACAGGAATCTTAGGTTGCAGTTAAAGAGGCGAGAGCGTGCATTGAAGCTAGTGTGCATAAACGTATACTAAGGAAGAACGCCGCACATTCGGACAATTACTGCACAAATAGTGCGTAACAGATCGGGTAAAGTAGCACTGGATCTCATAAACCATGAGCTCCGCTGATTCCGCAATCAAAGGGCCCATTAAGCACAGGAATCAGGAGTATTGAGAGGCCTGTAGGCTAGTGAGTTCGTTGACGCACGCTGGCGAGTGAGCGCAATGCATAGAATATGAGCACTGAACGTAAAATGAATTACAGGATACTTATGCTGCTTGGACAGGAAGTGCCCCAAGAAAGTACGTGCTGAAAATTTTCCTTGGTAATCACGCGCGACATTCACTTTCAAATGGTTCCGAATTGTATAGATGGGAGGGCTTGAGAATTTTCAAGTGATGAACGGTTGTGTTGGTTAAGAGACAAGTAAATTACTGTGATTTACTATGAGTGGAACAAACATCGCCATATCCCAGACGTTCACCAATAAGAACTAGCCGTTCTTATATATATGTTTCTACACAAATGTGCAGTATTAAAAATATTATTATCAAGCAATCTTTATTGCAACTAGCCTTGCCTTTTTTGTTTATGTTTAATCTCTGGTGAGATGACCGGTATTATTTTTTAAAACATAGCAGCATCTGCACTCATTTAGTACGGCCGGCAGGCGGGTCTATAATCACGGTAAGGATATTTCGCCTCTCGACTATTTAGTGCTGCGAGACCTACCGAAAACGAATTCCAGTTCAATAAAGCGAACTGGGGTAAACATGGCGGGTAAGATTAGATCGGTTCCCACCCGCATGCCGGCTACATAGGAGTCATTTCCATATGTGTTGTGCGGGCCAAGACGGGAGAATCTAGGTCAGGAAAAGCTGCTGTTTTTGGTGAAGGAAACTCTCCAATCAACACAGATGCCTTGGTAAGACTTCTAGGAACGTTTACGCAGATGCGCCATGCGGCCTGTTTCTCTTAATCTTTCGGCTCTCTCCTTCCCTGCGCTGTCCCAGTAGTCACGTTCTAGCGGTTTATTTTTTATGTGCCCATGTCAATGTCAGCTTCAGAGCTGAGACGTTAACTCGGGCACTCTAAGTTAGACTACGTTTAATACGCTTCAGTAATCCGGAAGTTCTGTTCCAATGAACTAAACTTGCAATCTCGTACTTGAAGCTGGAAATGCTTCTTCTGTTGTTAGAAAACGCCGAAGTCTACGTTCAGCGTTTGGAGTATTTCAATATCCTGTTTAATCTAGAAGCCGGCTGTTAGGTGTAGGCAAAGCTTGGAGCTGCAAGAAACTGATTATTTTCTTGTAGTTTGTTTAAGAAAGTATGGTCACAAGGTTCATGTATTCGGTGTTCTGTGATTGGGCAAGAACCCGAGCGAATGGCTGTGACACGAAGCTGCTGATGTCAGGCTGAAGAAAAGCATAGATGATTTTCAGTAGGTAAGCTGGGCTGACATTTTCAATGACAGTGTCGTAGAACATACCGCAGAAGCCACATGGGCTATGGTATTGCGGCGGGGAGGTGGACACAGCCAAAGCAAATTCAACACCGACACGCGAATTTCCAATTTAATCCTCCCGGTGCAAGTGAACCCACCGTAGACATTTGAACCAGGCGGGAACATCTTTGCTCGTGTGTTGCGTCAGAGTTTTCCCTTGTTTTCGTGTCGCTTATATACAAACACTATAAACGTAGACTGTTTTTATGTTGTTGAATACAATATGCAATACGCAAAAGCGTCACCAGAGGAACGTGTTCAGGTATGACCATGCATCCTTCTTCACTTTCATGAAGCTCAAAAGGACAGAAAGCTGAGGAGTTGATAAGGGTCCATAGTGAAAAGAACAGGCGTGCCAAACACGGACACAAGGAGAAGAAGAAGTGTTGTCTTCGTCTTCAACTTGTGTCCGTGTTTTGCACGCCTGCTCTTTTCACTATGGTTCACTTTTATGCAGCGTGTCATTAAAGTATAAAGAAAAAATGTTTCCGAGTGGAGAAGACTTGAAATAATCTGAAATGCACATAGCCGTTATTGTGGAGCAATGCCCTGGGGTCTAAAGCAGAAAAATTAAATTCGTTTAATTATCCGAGCACAACGCTGCTTGACACTTTAGTCATAAGTTGTCACGGTTTATATTTAAGGAACGGTAAAAAAAAAACCAACTGTCACCCGCAGACGCGCTTACACACAAGGCCTTGGTTAGAAAGAACAATACACCACTCATTATGTTTTGCGTTGACGTGTGGGGTGAACTGCGTTCAAGTAGTACTTCTAAGAGGCAATGAAGAATGGTGCACTGGCCCAAATGTCATTGTCCTGGTGGTATGGGACAAAGTTGTAGTCAAAACAAGAAAAAATGTCACAATGCCGAAAAGATGTGCCAAAATCACGTTCGTTAAATCAGCTCTAAGGTAACATAATTAAGTACGCATTGCATGTCAGCGCGCACGTCTCACATTAAATTTAGACAAGTGATGTTACCACGCAGAAGATAGACTAAAATTTAAAAGTTTGCCATAAGGCTACCTATGTGAGTAGGTATTATACTGCGCCTGTTTAGGGAAGAAATGCGATTAGCGTCTTCAGTAATTCTATAAGCCAAAATTTGGAGTAAGTTTTTTTGATACAAGGTCACATTGCGCAATGCTGTGATATTCCTGATCCACTTACTTTGCACGACATAATCCTCCTAGGCGACACACAGATTGAGAAGAAAATCAAGGCGTGTATGGCAAGAAAATGTACATTTAAAACAATACGATGGTGTCTGAAATCGAGATCACCCGGTTATATATCGCTTGTCTTCTCAGAACCCGGCAGACAGTAGCTAGACGGCGTAATCTATATCAGAGAGTTGTGAAATTGTGTGCTATAGAAAAAGGGACAGAAGCTGGTCTTGATGCGCGCTCCTCTCGGCAGGGGTTGCTGCAAACTCAGCACTGAAATATCACCTCCGTAAATCTTTTCTACTCGAGCACCTAGAAGGAGGGATATTGTTTTTTTTTTTTTTTTGGTCGGTGAAGATCATAGGTCATCAAGGTTGTAATGACACACAAGGAGCCTTCTTGCGCAATCGGGCAACTGGCCGCTGCTTTCTTTGTTGTAATGTTTTCGCTCATGCTTCAGAAAGATTGATAGCCGGCTGTGTACTAAGCACCTCTTCATCGAAGGAGGCATTCTAGTTGATGTGTATAAATGCAAAGGTACGGAAATGAAAGACGTGTACGGACGATGTGTACGTCAATGTTTTCATCGACATTATGCTGTGTGCTCTGTGTCAGGCCAGGGCTGCTCAAACGAATAAGTAACTAAATAAATAAATAAATAAATAAAATAAAAGTGGTTTGTCGTGCCAACTTCTCTTGCTTTCGCTGGCTTTTAAGGGTTACAAGTGATCTTCTGTATTTATTTTATTATAGGTAGCTGACAAGCCATAGAGAATCGCACCAATGATTCAGGAAAATACGCCTTCTAAATAACCTACGTTATACTGTTACACCTTCCCTTCAAGCGCTGCTTTCCTCGCACGTGAGGTGACGCGCGATGCTCCGCGCGTTTCAGTCTCAGGACACACAAGCAATTCGGAGCACGTGTTGTCCGCAGACCGAGGGCTCCTTAGTAGCATGACCCACAGTGTCGTACAACGCAGTGAGCAGAAACACTTTCTTCTGCAACTCAGGGGTGAATCTTCGTACACAACTAAGCTGTAATTTTTGAGATGTGGGCGAAGAAGGAAAAAAAAAAGTGCTTGCGAGAAACTGCTCCAGTAAGAATATGGTTCAAAGGAAGTTTTTGCTCGTCCGACATCAGTACTCTGTCGAACGTCACCTGCTTTGCAGTTGTGCAGCTGTTCGCTGACAGTGCTACTCAAGGGGAGCTTTCAGGAAGAGACACCGATCGAGGCCATGCGAGACACCAATCCGAGGACTGGGGTGGGTTTGTGGTGACAGGTGATTTCATGGCCCGAGAAGGGACGCCTCAAAGTGAAAAAATGTGCTTATCAAAGTTGACTGTAATGACACAACGCACAATGCGGACGTCTAGCAGTACGGTTGTAGGTAGAGCGATAGTGACGTTGACAGCTGGTCAAAAAAGCAAAAAATATACCCTCTGTCATCGCCAGTTTTCTACTGCCTTTTCTAACATGGAATACTACAAAGTTGCTCCATCATGTTGCCTGCAAAATTATAAAAAAAAATCAAAGTGCTATTGCTGAAATGCATTTGTTTGCCTGATTTTGAAAATAAAACTCATAACGCAAATATAGGCCGGAGAAGTAAATAAATATTAAGATTTCTCAAAGTATTCTGCGAGGGCTTCGAAGGCATTGTTTTCTGGGAAACCAGGTCTGCACAACTCGCTGTGGACTTCACTGACATCGATTGTTATGGACAAGTGTTAGCAGCAGTAATGGCTGGCCGGACAGTATCGATGATATCTGTTTATCTATTTCACTCTCTCCCTCTACTGCTTATGTTTCAACCTCACTTGCCCTCTTCGCCAGGTGGGGATATCAAAACATTTTTTTATTTTTTATTTAAATGTGGAAACATGGGAATGTAGGCTACCTGAGAGCCTGCTATCTTATATCAAAATTGCACTTTACCTTACGGTTACCTTCCTTGCCTTTATTCTTTTTCTCTCTTCCCTCTTTCTCGAAACATACGACAAAAGATGTGCATGCGAAAAATTAACATCACGTAGGCGCTTATCGAGGAATAACAAACACGTAATATGCAACCAGATGATGTTGCTCATCGGAAA
The DNA here is from genome assembly GCA_013339685.2 of Hyalomma asiaticum. NCBI lineage: Eukaryota > Metazoa > Arthropoda > Arachnida > Ixodida > Ixodidae > Hyalomma > Hyalomma asiaticum. The sequence continues at coordinate 8,567,909 of CM023483.1, read as the reverse complement.
ATGTTTACGCAAACAGTACAGTACGCTGAAAAGAGAAGGATGACACTGCAAAACACAAGGGCGACAATCCTCCTTGTGCTTGAATAGTAGCTGTGGATTGGAAGATATGCAGCGCATTAGTGCAGACTGCAGTAGCGCGGGTAACAACAACGGACTCAGCCGGTTCAAACAATGGAATGCTTTATTAACGATAGCGCAGGTGCTTTTATTCCTTGTGAATCCGCACGAGCATGCGCACTTCGGGGTGCGATAAACGGGCTTGCCTTGCCGCGATACGGCACAGACAACATATCCTTGGTAACGATCGCCAATTATTTCCGCGAAGCAGACAAGTCCCCCTGGTCTGGAAGTTGCCTTAAGGGACTTGTGTTTCACTGCATTCCAAATTTTTTGATCCCTTCAAGGCTGTCTTCCCCTGAACGTCAGTGCTTGTATGCGATTCTCGGTAGCCATCTATTGCTGGCTCAAATAGAGATGCCACTGTCGCGCGTGAGTCGAAATATTAATTAGGACCCACACCAGGAAACCTTTTAGTCCTTAAGTGTACTCTACAACTGAGCTTTAACTTCGCTATTATGTACAGCATGGGCACTAGCTTGCATCTACTACTACGAAGAGTACAAGGGCTGTTTAATATTACTGGACTCATGCTGCTTCGTGAGTTAAATGCCTCCGATGAATTACCGTGAATAATAGCACGCAGTCTTATTGAGCACCCAGTCGCACTTCGTGTTTCATCTATACCACCGGTTTTCATTAGTACTACCAAACTGTGTTTTTTTTTTTTTTTGCTTGCGTGTGCACGTTCAGGAATTATTGCTTTCTGATGAACGCACACTGCAACCTACTGAACAGCCTAAGTTCCTTTTCCTGTTGTCTCTTTGGAGCTTCGAAGTCCCGCAATGTCGAGAAACGCTGTTTTTCTAGAAGCGGGTTTCGTGGTTTTCGAGTATGGCTCGCACACGCTGAAATGTTAATGCAATATAGGCTGTGATTTAGGAATAATGATGTGTCCTCGCACAAATACTTGAAGAAAAGAGGCTAGTGGCATATTAGCTGATGCAGCAATATCTTTTTCTTCACAGATTTGTTGTACATTGAATTCCGCCAAGCGGCCAAAACAACTGGAAAACACTCTGGAACACCACTTGCGAGAGCAAAATGAATGTTGAAATACGGCCAAGTCTTCAGCGTAGAATCAGCGTGTGTTCGACTTCAAGAGATGCCAGAAAAATGTATCCTTAATGACGCCTATAGAAATATTCCCTTCGCCCCCTTCTGGATCCCACACGCTGTGCTCAATTGTTTAGGGTCATTGAAAAAAAATTTAACAAAATGGTGGCGTCTCAGCCAAGGACATTCTGTCGACGCCATGGAGATGGAGTAAAAATGGGAATGCAAGTCGATAATACAAGAAGCGTTATATATGTTGTTGTGCGCGTTCTTATTTTTGATATCCACGGATGACCAGTTGCAATAAAAAAAGTCTAATTCCTATTGTATCCAATGAATTTTCTTTTCCCTACCGGCTTCGCTTTCTTTTCATAGGCGATAAGGATCAGCGTTTTTCTAGTCCTGCTATTTTCTACGCTCGTTCCAGAAAAGGAACACCTGTAGCGCTTGAACGAATAAAAAGCGAGAATATCAGATAAAGATATTCTCCTCAGCTGTTGCAGCCGTGTCTTGAGGATACGGATGAAGCAATAAATAATTTAATAATAAATGCTGCTTTGAATTGAGTGAAAAGCAGGAGTACTACGCCGAGGACTTCCTCACATAGACGTCGATTGTTCGAAACTGCAAAAGGTTGACTTGATTTACTGCGATATTCTTTAAGCGTTTGCCTTTATTTCCCCTAGAGCGCAGTGAGCATTGGAATAAGTGTGGTATCGCAGTTGTTTTGCGATAAACATCAGCTCTTAGCCAATGCATTTTCTGCCATCCTCCCACTTCGTCAAATGTGAAGAATTGTTCTCTTCCGTTCATATGTTTGTAGGTATATTTTTTATTTTTTCGAGATTGTGAAACTATAGAGAGTCCATGCGATCGATATATATGTATATAAAAATATTCAGCGCCTCTGAAATGTTTCCACGAGTTATACAGCACAGTGTGCGGAGTGTTTCATCCTAGGGACGCTGTACCATTCCTATGGTATAAGTTCAACTGGTGCTAAAGGGCGATCGCACGCTCTCTCTCTTCCCCCCCCCCCCCCACCCCACACGCACACACACACAATCGACAGCGATAGAACGTCATTCCGTTCCTTAAGCCATGACGCCGCTTCAAGACATATTTAACATGAGCCAGTGAGCTGAATCAAGTTGATGATATCAATGTGAGACATTGTAAGCCGCTGTTTATATACACGACGGAAAAAAATAAGCGACCAAAATAACTGAGCTTGTAGCTTAGCTCTCTCTCTTTTTATGGCTCTCTTCTGAATGCAGCAGAAAACATTACCTTACGTAGCAGTCCACAAGAAACTGCGCCGTAGCACCCATGAGCACGAAAAACTAAAAGAAAGTATCTACGACACCAATCAACTTCGGTATGTAGAATGTTTAATGCAACGTTAGCCTCGTTCCCAAGTTTTGCACGGCTTTCCTAAAGCCTATTTTGCTAGTTGACAAGCTAAGTATGAAAAATCTTCATGAGCACCTATAACTTGTAATTGAATTGTAGCACAGAACATCATTAATGCCACACTGCGGAACACAAATTTGTTAGGAAACGGCCGAGTCAAAGTTTGAGCTAGAGCTGAATATTACGAGATAACTTGGCCTGCATGAGGAGCCTCCCACGTACAGTGGCACGTGATTGTGCAGCTGAGCGCACTTAAGTAATTGTGGTACGCTGGACATGGAGGGAAATGTCGAGTTTACCCAACGAGTAGGCGTAATTTAATAAAGCGTTTCTTCCAAAGCTTTTTACAGGGTTCATTCTTCTGTACTCGACTGGGCCAGAATTCCTAACAGTTTCGTGGAAGAGGAGCTTATAATCGCGTTAACATTATTTGGAAACGCAAATAATAATTTACCTTCTGAACAGAAGCGCTTCGCAAGAATGCGTGCGCGAGCTGCATAACCTGATTTCCCCTTTTACCGTTTTGGTATAAGTGGTTAGCTTTTAGAAGGCCCCAGCCTACGCATCGATTATAAACACATTGCTCTGCACCAAGGCATGCACTCTAAACGTAGTTGCAATGACGCTTTTCCTTCTGCGTTAGTTCGTGCTGAGAAGTGATAAACATCTGCTAAGATATAAAAAGAAAAAAAAGAAAAACCACAAATGCGCTGTAGCAAAGTTTCCCTTGTGATGCATATTACGTGATAGCTTTGTGAATACCACCTAGAGGCTGTGGAAACAGGTCACTGAAAGGTCACTTTCTGGCAATGTGTGCCGTTACTTCTTTCTGGTACATCGTATGGCACGCCCAACCTACTGAAATCCACTTTCAATACCGCGCAGCCATTTGCTGCAAGGAAGCAAATTCGCGTTACTATAGCAGGCAAAAAGAAACAGTCTGCTGGTTCGGAAATTATGGCCACTATGAAACACCATATTTTTCGTGACGTTTGGCATCACCCATTTTCTGCCCGCGTACTCTCTTAACTAATTTTCTCTCTCCGAAAAGAGCCGTTTCAGGCGTATATTGCTTGTGCACATTACGCACGTTTACGATACGAATTATAAGCTGAGCATGGTTTTCTGTCCTGTTATGCTATTTTGGCGAGTGAAGCTCTGCAGCGAGAATCTAATGCTGCAATGCGGCAATGCGAAGTTTCTTGCTTAAATGCCACAAAAAATTTCTATCTGTACATTATTCAACTTGGATATTCAAAAAATAAAACAGCATTGCGAGGACTTATCGCCAGCTAAGCAGGATTTGAGGCTCGTTAACGAAGCAAGTCATTCCATGCTGAAATGAGTACTGATGGTAATGACCATACTACCTCTTGTCCCTCACTTTGCGGAGAAATGTTGTCGCTCCCCTCCTAAGTTGTGAAATGAAGAGTAAGATTGAGAAATAATCGCGCTGAGCTGTGTTTTTTCTCGCTTCCCACGCTGGAGTTAGCGTCGTGAAGAGTTCTTAGAGGCATTACTGATGAGAAACTTAAAAAACATAAAAATGCCCTTGAAGTTTACAGGCTCACTAAATGACGAGCTTTCCTCGCAGCGGTGAGAGGTCCTGGGCTTCGCCTAAGTTTCAGATGCGAAAGAAAATACAGCTATAATTCTTATTTGTTTGGTTGAAAACTTTCGCATTTCTCAGTACCTGCCTCAGTACTTCACCTCAGCATGTTTACCTTATGTTATTCTCGCACAACCGCGTTAGCAAAGTCCCACGACCTTACTTGCCTGGATGAATATGCTTACCTTAATAGTGCGTGTGCGGTGTAGTATTTTGTGAGCAAATAGTTCGCAAGGAAATATTTCGCAGAACATCTGCTTTTATTTTGTTTGTTTTATCGCTTTTAATGAAGGAGAATTCGCCCTATTAGTGTGCGTTGGTGGAACAGAGAGGGTGAACGAGTTTGTACTTCTGCATTCTCATAATTCTACGAGCGTCGCGTCAGATATATCTGGAAGAGTACACGGTAGAAGGATCTGCGAAGAATTGGCGATCAACGTGGAGGATATTAGTGAGCAGCACTGCGACGGTGAGCACTCGCAATGATCTTTGACGCGTCATCTATAAATTTTTCATTAGTTTAACGCTAAGAATCTTTGTATATAAATCTCAATGAAATGAAGTTCTATCGGGAGAGAAGCTTGCTGTAAAGATAGTTGCATAAAAAGCCGCTAACTTTCGCAGAAGCTGCGTCGTAGGCATAAAATAAAATAAACAAAAACTGTGAACTTGGAAATGTTGCTGAACCACAACGTGATTACTGATTCACGCCACGCGTAGTCCTTATACAAATCCATTAAATTACTAATTTTGTCAAAGATCCTGGGCTCTCATTCTTGCGTACAACTGCCAATTCACAGTTTCAAGCACCGCGATGCTTGTGCTGTAGTCTGTACAACATTTGGTTTCCACCCAAAGAGGAAGTACCTAGCCCGAAGACCAACGTTCTGATTGGTAGTTACTTTGTAAGTGTACCGTTAACCTTGAAAGTGTGCCTTACAAGTCTGCCGGGGTACCCCAAGGAGTACCCCGCTAGGCCAAGGATGAGCACGGTAATTTTTTGTGTAGAACAAAGCTTTTGTGTTCCGAAATGCCCTGCCTCCTTTACTATCATCTAGTTCTCTCAATCAATCAAGTTTCCAGTGTCGTGGCAACGAGGGGACATATTTGAGAATCCCAATGCTGCTATAATAGTATAGGTGCAGTATATCAAGGAGCCGCCAATTCTACGAAGCTGAATTTTGCAATAAATATATCATCATCATCATCATCAACAACAGCAGCAGCAGCAGCAGCAGCAGCAGCAGCAGCAGCAGCAGCAGCAGCAGCAGCAGCAGCAGCAGCAGCAGCAGCAGCAGCAGCAGCAGCAGCAGGCCTCTTCCAATGCTCTCCATGCGTTCCTGTGCTGCGCGAGCTGATTCCATTTGATGCCTGCGAATTTCCCAATCTCGTCGCCCATGACTACGCTTACCCTACCTTGGTATCCATTCCGTCGTTGTCCATTTATTATCTAGCCTTCTCATCACGTGGACTACCGATGACCAATTTTCATCGTGAGGTCGATTATTATATCGGCTACCCGACAAGTCAGTACCACTTCCAGTGTGCTGGAAGTGGTAGTGACAGCAGTAGAAGGCTCCGGATTAATTTTGACCACCTAGAAAACTTTAAGGGGGTCCTGAACAATATCTCGTGCTTGACTTGAGAGTGGCTTGGTGTGTATTGAAGGCCTCTCAGAAATACACAGTCGAAAGAATTTTCTTAAAGAATATTTGCTGGGGGCGAAGCTATTGTGATTGAAAAACCTCCTTTGCTCTTTCTTTCTCAACTCGGGAAAATAGGGTCCTGGCATGTGTCGGGGATGGAGATGCCCTGCCCACCGCTTCACATCACAAGGATTCAATATCATAACAGCCTGGCTGGTTGGGCGTGTAACTTGTTAGGACTTCCGGGAGTAGAGTTAATATACACGGTAACTCTACACCCGCAGTGAGAAGGGCGCTCGCAGAGGCGCTGCGGGCGGCGGCGAATGAGTTATTTTATTTCAGCTATCGGCCAGTAGCAGTGATCTGCTCTGTGACGAAATAGAGCATCCGTGAGCAGAGAGTGAGAAGGAGCCTCTCATTAAAAAGGGGGCTACTGAGTAAGTGACAACTTTGTTCCCACTTTGTGAACTCTGCGCGCCGCGCACGAATGCACAATTTGGTTCAGCTGACGATTGCAGCGAACGCTAGCCGCAGAATACGTTTTTCACCAAGCCAGGAGAGTGGTTCAAGAGACCTTTAATGTGCACTGATGACGCATGGTGCACGGACGTCCAACATTTCCGCCTCCATCAATAGGAAAGTTCTTCACCCCAAAAGACACCTTTTGACAAGTTTGAGTTAATTAGATTTTTTTTTGCATTACAAGAACGCATGATATGATGACAACATGATGGCACTGTCAAATATTGTTTCACTAACAACAACAGAATCACGAAGGGAAAAGGATGTTTAGTGTAAAGAAAAGCCAAAACAAAACTCTCACCTTCCTTCTTGAGTTCGATGGATATGCCTTGTCTTGTCTTTTACGTACAGGCAGAAAATGGAATTAGATGGATAAAGTTATCAAACGGGTGTGTGAATAACGCATTTTTCGAATACATATGGAATAAAAATATCTAGCTACGACTATATCAAAGCAGCGATGCAACTCGAGTAATCATATTTTACTTAAGACGTAATTATTTACGTCAATACACTACTAAACTACCAATGCTAAGGCTATCACTATAACACACTTCATTAGACTAGCCTGTCGCATCGTAACCATACTGACAAGATATCGCAGCACAAACGGGGGTAACAAATACTAAAGGCTATCATGAATGGATATTAGTTGCTACGCATGATGAGCGTGGCGCAATCCATGCCGAAGACGCACTCTACACGGAGGTGGGTGCGGACAGCTGGGCAGCACGTCTCCGTTTCCTGTTAAAAGCTCGCTGCACACCAGCATGGCCCCAGAAACGCTGCCAAACACGTATTTGAGAAGCTTATTGCGGCGACAGGTCGTTACGAACTCGCGCGTCCGTCATTGGCCGCTTGTGCGCCTCCTACCCGCATTTATAATATGAAAGCGTAGACTAAAGATCGGACATTTTCGGCAAGATGATTGGACCGTATAGTAGATCTTTGGCGATTCTCAAGTAATATCGAATATTCGAAAATTTTGGAATACCTAGTTTTCTAATCGAATACGAATATTAAAAATGTAATATTTGGCGAGTATTCGAAACATTGGAATGTTCGCACACCTACAGAAATTCTGTGGAGATTTTTGTATTTCCATAACCTTTGCCGCCACGCGTAAATTACGTAATGCTCATTCACCCACTGACTGCGCTAACATCTGCTGCCTTTACTGGCACTGAATCCACTTGAAAAAGAATAGTAATAATAACAAGTAGATTGTATTAGATGCACGGTACTACGCAGCATATTGTTACAATTCATGAAAGGAGTAAAATAATTACCGGGATGAAAGGCGCTGCTTAGGAAAGCAAAGCTAAATTGTTGTTTTCAGGGCCGTCCTTTTTTTCTTCTCGTCCGCGTAAGCACAATACCTTAAAGCTTCGTGAAAAGGCTGCATATCAGAACAGGAACTGTGAAAGGGTCATCTCCGTATTTCCAGAGACAACCTTATTCTAAATTTTAGCGCATTACCGCATAGACTAACAGGCGGTGCGCAATTTGAACTGTATTTCAAGTACATTTCACCGGACTCAATTGCATACGTAGCACAGGTGACATCTGGTTGTACGTAAGGTGAAAAAAGGGCTCAGATAACGTATAAACACTTCACGTTCACCTTATTTCCTTAGAGACCCCATGTCGGGGCATTACACGTCGGCGACTACGTAGTATCTACAACTGCGGCTGGCAGAAAGACAAGTCTTGAATATTGAGAGCCTATGTACGCCAGATGACGCGCCCCGTTCATCATGCAACTCAATTCCCTGCGAAGTAATGGCTTTCTGGCGAAAGCACAGTCAATATTTCATAGCGGTGTATTCTGTCTCAGACGAATGAAAGCAGCTCGCTGCTCTGATCGCGGCAAGAAGCTTTTACGCCTGTCGGTGACAGCCACACCCTCCATCATATTTGCCTGCCACGATGAAAACAGGCAGTAATATAAAATGCAAGTCTCGAACGAAGGCTAGGTCAAAGGCCTCTCACAAGGTTCTTCGTCTGCTATTTTGGAGCCCGTTAACAGTCGCTCATATATATGAGACTACCACCTCTAAGGCTGCCCGGAAAACAGCCTCCACATCTTAGTTTATTGACTTCTGCTTATGGAGCAATAGGTAATGCACTTCGCATTTGGGCGTCCTTTAGCGCTTCTTGCATTAGAGCAACAACACATCCAACTTACGTGTCTAGTGGTCACAACACATGACTGCACTGACGGTAACTGAGCAAGGAGAGATAAATACCAATTCGGAACGTGGGAAGCGCTGCCCGCAACTATTATTTGTTGATAGATAGATAGATAGATAGATAGATAGATAGATAGATAGATAGATAGATAGATAGATAGATAGATAGATAGATAGATAGATAGATAGATAGATAGAAGAAATAAGTCTTTTAAGACGGCTTTCACAAGGTTCTTGATGCTTTAGTGGCTTTCTAATAACACGACGCACACGTGTAGTGCCCCTGCAGCCGAAGGGCACAATCAGATTATGCTGCCCACGTAAGGGAAGGAAGCTCATGAATGGGCAATTTTCCCACGACGAACACGTGCCAGTGCCTTCCTTTGTCCCTCTAGAGCGGAAATTACTCGTCACAAGTGAGGCAATTAGCACGTCAAGATACGGTGGCCTCCATGAATGAAGCCAGCATTATAATACGTCGCAAGAAACTTTCTCAAGCAGTGCAGCTGATATCTCACGTGGCGTTTCTCTGCTTTCCTAAATTACATCTGAGAACAAGATTTTCTTCGTTGCGCTAAACATAGTAGCTTTCCGTTAAGTCTCTTATTCGAACATGTCCAACAGCATTCCGTATTAACACCTTCTGTAGCAATTAATTGACTTCAAACGCACAGAAGTCAGACCTATGCAAAATCCAAAGCTGCAGTTTTGTTAATCAAAACGCGTGGATATTTTAGTCATTCCTTCAAAGTGACTGACGTATTGGTCATCACTGTATGCAATGGACACAGAAGCAGTGACAATGAGTGCAGCATTCGCGATGGTATATTTCGCAGGTGTGCCAATAAATTCATTCCATATAAATCTTTTCAGTGCACATGTGGTGCCTCTTGAGTGTTGAGACGGTTAATTGTAACTCTTTCGTATAATCCTAGCGCTTGCGTGGCTTTCGTCACGCGTTCAGAACACTTCCTACCTATGGAAGTTGTGCGTTTGCCTTCGAAACAAAGCCCGACAGGTTCCGAAATAAAAAATGATAACGATCCTAAAGTGACACTAAAGTCAAGCAAATAATCAATTTAGCTTGATTAACTGTTCATTCAAGACGCTATTGCCATTACTGTAACCGTCTAAAATTTAACATTTGAAAAGAAATCGAAGAACAAAGTGACATTCTTTTTAAAATTTAGTGTCGAAATATCCGCACAAGAATGTCGGCGTGACTTCATGCATGTCCAAGTGAGTTTCTGCGTTTTGGCCCCTTTGATCAATCAACTTTCCGGAAACTAGTAACCTATTGTGGTTACGCACCCCCCTCCCCTTTTTATTGTTTTATTTTTTTCTGGAGGACAATACACTTCGTTTTGAATGACTATGAGCTATGTAGGACCCGTAGATGCCGTAAAAATATATGACATGTCACGTTGGTGGGGGTAACCCTACGTGGCGTCGCCACTTCTCTTTTCTAATTGCGCCTTTTCCCATTTAAGAAACGTCCTTTAGCGGGAGGAGTGGTGCTGTTAGCATTGGGAGGAGGAGGAGGAGAAAGGAGTAGGAAAGGCCGGGAGGTTAACCTGGACTGAGCCCGGTAGGCTACTCTGCACTGGGAAAGGGGGGAAAGGGGTAAAATCATTTCTTTGTGTAGTCTTCCTTTAACCATTGGCCCCTTTCCGAAAAGCGAATGGTGCAGTAAACTTTCGTGGGATATGCACTGTTTATCGCAGTTTGTTAGAAATGTCGCATGTCTTCCGTCGTGTGAAGGCCGTTTCCAGATATCAGGGTGCTCAGTATCAAGAACGAAGTACATATTTTTGTGAATATTATCAATAATCCACCCATGATCAATTCCTCAACATCTCGCAATTTCTGATTGAGATGCTAAAACAAGCTACAAGCAAATATATCGCGAACTCGACAAGATCAATGCCCGAAGTGAAAATATTGCCCGATGTCTGCGTTTCTTTTATAAACGGCAAGTTCGTCTACACCACTTATGCAGATTATAAAGGAGCAAAAACATTGCGAAACCGCCTGCATCGTGCAGACGTTAATGCGTGCGGTAGTGTTGGGATAATGAACCGATGACGTACACGTTCTAGAAAATGACGTGAGTAAAATGAAATAACCTGAGTAAACAACCTTAATGTGCTTGAATATACGAATTACTGAAAAGCACACGGAAAGAAACAGGCTCATTAGAATTGATAAGAGTTAAGAAAAAAATAAACACGGCAACTTTAGTCGCATAGCCTGAGGCATATTTTATGAAGGCAAACTTCGAGCTTACCTAGAGATGAGCATACATGATATGGTGTAACTGTTTGGCGCTCTACAGAGCGCATTAAATTGTTTACTCAAATCTTTGGCAACGAGTGCTTTGAGTTTTGCCGATCAAACAAAATATAGTATCTGTTGATTCAAATCCACTCACTTATAATTTAGGGTCGTTTCCCTTGCCCGCAAAATTAGGCAGCCATATTTTATTTATACTTGAATCTGCCGTAATTCTCATTGCCATTTTTCCACTAAGACCGCAGCCCACGTCGCATACATATAGATAACATCCAGGAAAGACTCTGCTTATATATAATATCTAAGTAAGACAGCACTGAACATTAAAATAAGAGACCTGCAGTAGACATTTATCAAGGTTTTTATTGGTTTATTGAATGTATTAATGACTAGAAGAATGTGAAGCGTGCAAATGTAAAGAAGCACTGCTTCTATATATATATATATATATATATATATATATATATATATATATATATATATGAACATTCTGGTGTGGACAGAGCCAGAACCTCACAAATTTGGCTTTACTGATGAAGCAACACCTTACTAAGTCGAGAAAGTACTTCCCCCGCGCGCTTTTTGTAAGCAGTGCTTCTTTACATTTGCACGCTTCACATTCTTCTAGTCATTAATACATTCAATAAACCAATAAAAACCTTGAGAGAGAGAGAGGCAACGGCTTGCTTGAAGAAATGGCTAGGTGGGTAGGAAGAGTCCGATTTGTGGGGCTTTACGTCCCAAAACCAGCTATGAATATGAGAGACGCCGTAGTGGAGGGCTCCGGAAATTTTGACCTGCTGAGGTTCCTTAACGTGCACTGACATCGCACAGCGCACGGGCCTCAACTTTTCGCCTCCATCAAAATGCAGCCACCGCAGCAGGGATACGATCCCGCGACCTTCGGATCAGCAGCCGAGTGCCACAGCCACCAGACCACCATGGTGGGGCGTGAGAGTTATTTTTTGAAGCATACGCTTTGTGTGCATCAGTAGCGATGTAGACAAGCAATACGTTGGAATTACTTTCGCTCCCTGAATGGGTAATTCATAGCAATGAATTTCTGTTCTTATTGGTCTCGTTGACGTAAATGCAAACGGCCCGATTTAGTGCTTATACTTTTTGTCATTGCTCATCAGAGTTCTTCGCAGTCAGGGTATGTGTAGATTTGTCGCAAAGTGCGTCTTGAGATAGCGTTTGATGAGCATGGTTCAATCTGCGCGAAAGTAAGCACTTTTTATAAGTGGCCTTTTATATTTCGCTGTTGTATGCACTGAATAAAGGTATGCCTGTCAATCGTTGTGAATGTCTCACCATGAATTGTCGCGCAGTATGGTCGAAGCCAGAGTGTAATTTATAACATGCAGGAATTGAACCTAATGCGGTTATATATGAGGTGACATGAATGAAATCTCACTTTTTTCCTGTAACAATGCATAAAAAACATATGCGCTGCATGCAGGATAATGTAAGATGCCAGTTTTCGGTAATAGTGAATTTCGTGCCACTTTAAAAGAATAGTAGATATTCATTGTACAAATACAAAATTGAACATTTTTGTCAATTCTAACTCTTCAGTCTCAACATACAAAATTTGGCGATATTTTTCAAACATATTTATTTCGCTCTTAGGCATACAAAAAACGGGGCAGTATTTACACCTCGTGAACTATGAAGAAAACTTGTGAAATTTGGAAAACTTGCTACCCCGAAACGGACCTTGAGTGACTTTGCAAACAACGGAACTGCTAATGGAGATCCTTGAAAGAGGCTTTGGTCATGTTGTAGAAATGCACTGCAAACATGGAATGTTTCACGGCATTTGTAGTTTCTGCTTGTCGCTGCATCCTTGTGTGCAAGTGCCTGACTCCCAGTGACCCCTCGCATTCACGTGCCTTGTAGGTGCTTTTTTTACTAAACGAAACCATATAATTATATCTATTGCGCAATGGGAGCTTTCTCATTATTTTTCACGCGGTACAGGCCTAGTGGAAGAACCTTGCAAAAGCTAATGCTACCATAAAAGTGACTGTCAAAAAATAACTTCGAATGCTGAATCGTGAGGCGCCAAAATGAAGGCGAGGGAAAAGCTTCGATTACTTCGCGAAAGTACGTGTCCTCGTCTCTCCAGATGCTCCTACAATATAATGGTTCTTGACCCGTTTTCGCATCGCAAAGGCGTTTTGGCGGCGGTATTCTTTGAAACTTGCTTGACATCCCTTCTTTTTTTACGTTTCGAGCTCTATCGACATACTCAATTTCAATCACAAAGATACTCCCCGGGAGGGCTTTATTGCGAGTCTATGTACAAAAGATAGCATCGATGCAATAAAAAACATTGAACCTCAATGAGAACTTCAATCCCAGCTGCGCAGTTACGCAGCAAAACTCGCGAAATTGAAATGAGTGTCATTTGTTTTCGTTAGGGTTACCATTATTTATTTTTCGTTGAAAGTGACGACGCAGATTTCCGAATGCAATTGCAAGCAGGACGTGCGGTGTCGCTACGAAAGCACGACTGTAATGCCTTGCACGATTCAAGGGTGGTTTTCTTGTTTTAGGTAGGTAAGTATCAGCGCCATGAAATAAAAAAAAAAATTCACATCCACCCACTTGTAGCACAAAGCTGCAAGGAAATCTACACGGATTGCTCACCCCGAAAGGATATGAGGATCACCTTAAACCGGTAAAATATTTGTGCAGTAGAGAAGGAGAACGGCCACTGTATATGGTCTTCTTTCTCAAACCTTCAGGCGACGGCAATTCTTAGATTCTGAAAGAAGGCAACGGAGACTAATAAAGAGAAATAGATCTGAGGAAAGTTAATGTTGTCATTGTAGCAGCGCCCATATCTCACTGATCGCAAATAAGTAAAATAAAATAAATACATATGAAAGGTGAATATCTTCCGCGAAGGTTCTAAATGGTGAATACTACTTTATGAGGACTTCGTGCTTTATGAGTGAACGTGTTTGTGTCCTTGAGGAGTCTCATAATTTGATGCGCATTCTTATGCACATTCCCATTTTTGATACGGTAGTTCTACTGCCCTATTTTTCCAGCATAGCATTGCCAAACTGCAGCAACGTGCGAGGTGACACATGCCTCCGCATCTATGAATCTTGGTGCCATTAAGACCACTCAACACTTCTCATTCTCTTTTTAAATTCTGTGTGCGTTGCTGTTCTGCACTGTACTCTACGTGGTCTATCAATACAAGGCGCACTGATCAGAAATCTTTCTTATAAATCGGTGCACGCTCACTCCCTAGAACAGCGCTCTCGAAGAGCTGTCCTGGCCTAGCCTAGAGCAGAACCTCTAACTAAAGTAGCAGACGTTCCTTGAGTACTTGTCATTCCTTCGCCATATTCTTGAGAGAGAGAGAGAGAGAGAGATGATGGGCGGAAAGCAGGGAGGTTAACCGGAAGGAAAATATCCAGTTTGCTACCCTGCACTGGGGAAGGGGTGAAGGGAGACAGAAAGGGATGGAAGAAAATAATAATAAATGGAGAAAGAGAGAGGTCAAATCGCGCACACACACAAGCACGGCATGTGTCAGCGACGGTTCATGAGGCCCGTTGCGCGCTAAAACTTGAGCACAGCCTTCGTGGCTTTCTGCTGCAAGACTCTATCGTTCTGGCATTCCAATGCGGTTTGCTCATACAGCGGTCGACCATCAAGGCGTGACAATTCTGCGGCGAGAGACTGTCGCTGGGAGCAGTACCCAGGGCAATCGCAGAGGACGTGCGCATATTCATGAAGTTATAAGAAAACCAGACAGAAACGACTACAAGACAATGCCGGATGTGAATAAAAATAACAAAAAAAGGAAAAAAAGGAAATTCCTTGCGCCAAAGATGAAGGATACTCCACAATCAAGTAAAACCAGGACGAACGAAAAGGCAGCATGATGCTGCAATGTAGATGTGTGGCCCACTCACTGAAGGAGGAGCTCTCATGGGAACAGAAGCAGCATTATTTATTACTAAATGGGAGGCTTCATAGCTAGGCGTGGCTGCATAATATACTTGTTATAGTTTATTTCGTGTAGCCTCTATTTTTCTTTTGTACGCTGACGCTCTCTATTAGTGCTGCTGCTGCTCCTACTTTGAAACTGGCTTTTGTCTATTTCCGTGCATTTTACACACTAACTGTCAAGATGCAGACTACGCAGTAGAAATGTTCGCAGCTCTTTCAAACTGCTATTTGCCATCATGAACTTAGATTTGCGAAGTATTATTATTGTGGTCGATGTGTATTCAGTAAACACACAGAAAATACGTAGCACTTTTATTTACACTGGTTATTTGCTCGGTTATTCTCAGTTTGTCTTGACAATGAGAATATTGCTGCCGGCAACGACGTGGAACGAACGAACCATATGTTGTGTGTCTTATTAGGTATGTTTATCACTGTCTTACAACCTCTACTTTATGCAAACACAGCCAGTGGTAGTGGTAGAGTTCAGCTTATACATTATTAATTTTCATAATGTTCATTTCCTGTTTACGGGCTACTACTTTTGCGAAAGATAGGACGTAGCCTCGTCAATTCTTGTGTCCTAATTTCTCACTGGAAAGAGTGATTTTGTCACATACTCAGTTTTGTCAATTTCTGCGTCGCTTTTCTAAGACTTGTCTCCGGACGCAGAATATTTTGCTAGAAAAAGAGCAATTTCTTATAGATAGCTACAATCTACAATTTTTTCAATTCATCTGAAAATATTTATAATTATAAATTATAATTAAAATATGAATCATAAAATTATTATTATTATTATTATTATTATTATTATTATTATTATTATTATTATTATTATTATTATTATTATTATTATTATTTGCACCAAAGGCTGCTACTAGATCATTGTCTCTCATTTCATCTCAGTAAAAAGTAAGAAAGCGACTTCTTTTAATGTCCAGTGTTAAAAATTGTTGCTATGGTAGCCGATCAGGATAGGTATTATCGGCCAAAAAAAGTAAACAGACCACGGCTTAAGCAGCCGGAGTGGTTGCAGGGCCACAACGTCACGCTGTTATTTTGCTCCGCGCGCTCAGGTCAAGCGTACACTGAGTAACGTTAGCTTCTCCCGCGTTGAGGATCCCGCAGCTGCTTCGGCCCTCTAGCGTGTCGCCCATTTACCTTTTTTTTTTTTTTGAGCGATAGTACATGAAAAATTGCGTACATTGATCTCTGCCACTCTTCTTCCACAGCTAAGCTATAGAACCTGTGGAACTAACACGAATGAGGTTATGTATTGATGCCTTTCGAGGGGCTTTACTTCAATGAAAAATTTGTCGAACGGTTGTGCTTTTGATGCTCAATCCCTACTTTGTCAAAATCTCAACATGCCAAGATGCGTAGCATGTATTCAGCATGAAAGAGTATAGCTCATGCGATACACGCAAAACTGTGTGTCTAGAGCCTCGAAGCTGACGCTCAACTATTGTTACTATTTGTCGCCAGAAACAAGAGGTCTGAGCCGCACCACCAGAACTTCGAGTACAGAAATCTCCGGAGCCCTCCAAAACAGCGTCTCTCACAATCATATTGTGTTTTTGGGAGGTATGACCCCGCAAATCATTAAACTTCATGCACAAGAGATTGTGTGAGCGATCAATATAATCATGCTATGTCGGTAAAATCTGGCCACGAAATGTGCTCTTCGTTCCTGTGCAAATGTGCGAGCCGATGTTACGTCGCTGGTGCATCACCTGAAGACAAGAGAAATGAAAGTGCGCGCATTACTTACCCTAAGACTTTGCGTTTTTACTTTCAAGCAGCGGGCACTGTGCATCTCGTCTAAGCAGCCAACAGCGAAAACCACAATCCATTCATCGCTGCTTTTCGCTTTAGTGAATTTTTCCCCGCTTCCGATATTCAAGAGAGCCATTAGTGTCACATCTCTAACTCGTTCACAACCACGTACAATGATAAGCACACTTTTCACAGTCGAATTGATACAGTATTGACATACACTTCTCGCAACTCGCGCAGAGTGACACTCGAGAAGTACAGATAAACGCAATAAAACAAGGACTCGTACCTTGCCTTTAAAATGGGCAAGGCATGGGTACTGCATGTAATATGCCTTTGTTGTATTTATTTACGTAATATGGAAATCGAGGGTGCGCTGTACGTTACTGCTGCCCACTGACATTCAGACTGCTATGCCAAAACACCTTTTCTCTTTCAGCGCAGCTTTAACTTTTTCGCCGTCTATTTTGCGAGCCCGTGTCATTGGATGGTCTCGATATGCTTTTAGAAAAATATAATAGCTCCAGACACTCAAGCAAAGAAATAACAAATGTTTGGCTTTCGATCGCTTTGTCCACCACTACCTTCTGCGCAAGCATCCTCGCATAGAAGGCTGCTACATATGTCAGAGAAAAAAGATAGTTATAAGCTTTGCCATAATTTTAGGGGCGGAGCTCCTTAGGGTGTGGGTCGTTCCCTCCTCTGTAGTAGTATTTCCGAAGTAGTATGTATGTAGCCACCTCGCGCCGCCGGGAGGCTCGCGCTCGCCGTCGGCGCGTGCCTCCCGGCGCGCGAGCTCTCTCACTCTTCCATCTGCTGTCTTGTGAGAGAGAGAGAGAGACAGAGAGAGCGAAAGGCGCGCGTTGACTATGGAAACGCTCTTTCTTCGATGAACGCGCTACCAGCTCGCAAAGAAGGAGAACGCGCCCTCACCCGCGAGAGACAACGCACTGGATCTTGACTTGCAATAAAGTGCCGGTGGGAGATTTCACTTGTGCGTAGTTGAACCATAAGGATTCGTAGCGTGCGCGTTAACTAAATTAATCCGGAACTCGGCGCGATCTACGATGAACCTCCGGAGCTTCGCCCACTCATCATCATTCACTCCGTGGATATGCGTGGATTTTTTTAACCTTGTGGACAGCCCAGAATACTTACTTTTATGTGACGTTCAGCGGCCTATCCATATTATATCTGGGCATCTATAGCGAACCACATATGAGGCGTCTCTATTGACACGACCACGCGCAATGTATGTTTATTGAGCAAGGTGAAGCATGCCCCGCCACGGTGGTCTAGTGGCTAAGGTACTCGGCTGCTGATCCGAGGGTCGCGGGATCGAATCCCGGCCGCGGCGGCTGCATTTCGATGGAGGCGAAATGTTGAGGCCCGTGTGCTGTGCGATGTCAGTGCACGTTAAAGAAGCATTGAGCTACTTGACTTTGCATGAGCCTTAATGTGCCTTTAAAATACAGGTTAAGCAAAAGTTAGAGAGGTCACGTGGAATGAAGAAAACACAAGAAGTGCAAGATGTGTTCGGTGCCCTCGCCACTTCTTGTGCACATAAATAGAGGAAAAGAGGTTTTGAAAGCTTACTTGTACAGCACAGTGAAGTCCTTTCAATGCTCTAACGACTCTTGAGCACTCGGGACCGTATCCTTATTTACCTCTATTTCGTATTCAGGTTCTGCTAAAGCAAAAAAGCACTATTATGTCAGTACATCTGGCGTTTTAACGTAACACAGTTATGTCCTGTTTTTCCTCAACGCTGATGACAAACATAAGTAACATTTACGGACACGCGAGTCTCGCGTGAATATGCAGATTATTGCGTTTTTTATTTACTGTGGTCGCTTACTGTTTCTCCAGTGGGTGACGACACCAGATTTCTATACGTAGTGCCTGACTTAGCTCGGCATGTTCAAGTTAACTTTAGTAGGTCGTTCATTCTCTGTCCGAGTGCTGCAAACGGATGCGATTATAAACGGAACGGCGAGACCTCACATCGTGCAATGAGGACATTTTACTTGGTCTGTTTATTGGATACACTTAAGATTCGACGGCTTCTTTTATATTTCTTTATCCAATTGTCTAAGTATACTACATGCAGAGTGACATGCCGCTCGAAGAGAAGTTTCAGTACTGAAAAACAGGCTAGTCGCCCATAAGCCACGTATGCGTGTCGCTGCGACTTTGTTACATATTGTCTTCTGGCACGTTTGTGATTGTGTGATTTATATGATCACAGATCGTAAGGAAATCCCCGAGTTCTGCACTTAGAATTGAAGAAAAGAAGTAAATATTAATGTAAGAATAACAACTGGTTATGTATTGTATATCGTATGCAGAGATTGTACATCGTAAATTTATAGGGTACTATAGTAGAGGTTTCGTGTTTTACTTTAGATGCCATAATCCCTGAATCACTAACTGTAAATTATCGCTCATATTCATGTGACCTTAATCAACGTTAGGAGCATTCGACCAATCCGACATTGTAGCAGCGTTCTTCACTGATCTCCCTTGTTTAAAAATATAAGAAAAATGCAAACTGAGCAGCCCCTCCCTTGTCGGAAAAATGGGAGTACGCAAGGCTTGGCGTCCAGCGCCTTTTCTTTTTCTTTCTTTCACTTCGTATTATTAAAATGCAGCCGTGGTTACGGGGATCTAACCCGAACCTTTGAGCTAAAATTTTTGTAGCTCTTTTCGCTCACTGACTTTGGCGTAATCGCTATCACATAAGAGCGGGCTGAGGGCAACAGTGGCTACGCTTTTCCCTCCTGCGTTTCCTTATTTCTTTCTTTGGTTGCAAATTAAAACTACCTACATGGCTCAGAGATGTGCACATCTTTTTCCGAGCATGCACTGAAGAGCGCGCATGTGTTACGGGCGCGTGCCGTACACAGCGTCCACTTCTTCATGTATATGGACCCCGGCTTTAAAGCGCGGCCATGAATGATTACGTACCGACTGTGGCTGAATATTTAGCGGGCAGGCCTTGATGCCCGGCGTTTGGTGGTCCGAATGCGAAGCCGGACGAGCGATTTTATAAAATGCGAAGCATTTCATGGATGTATTTATCTATCTATTTATTTTGTAATGAATTTAAATTATTGCGTTTGCACTTTACACACGTACTCAGAAAGAATTCGTCTTTGAAGTCAGATTTATCAAATTGGTAGTCATAAACCGCCTATATAATATCTTTTTCAAATTCTGGTATAATGTCACCTTAATTTCTTTGTATAACAGACATAAGATTGAGAGCTGGCTCCAGTCACTTCGACAAAGGCTGCCATTTCATTGCAGAGGGTCTAACTATGTCTGCATGTAAAAGCGTATGCACATAAACATGCAGAATTCTCGCAGGGCCTTTAAAAAAATGTGCAGCCCAATTTCTGTACTTCCTACAGTGAACTGCATCGGTGCGCGAACTAGTGAATGCGATAGCGTAAGAATAACGTTCACTCATGTAGGTGCATACACAGAAATGGCTGAGTGAGACCCGAACGAGTTCAGCAGGCACCATGGAGCTTGTGCGATGCCGCGCGCGATTTGAATTTTGCCTGCACCGTTGGGCGTTGTAATTTGGTACGGTTGACTGTCACGGAATGTACGTTTGCAAGACAGATGCTCGCGCTTCGGTCGAAAATTGCAGATTCTAAGCATGCGTGCTTAGAGCCCATTAATAACCAGAATACACAGCATGCGCTGACACTGGGACACGAAACGTATGTATTTTGCGCGTGCGGTGCTTTCTCAGCATGAACAAATAGGTTCTTGATGCGAATGAGCCTGCTCCGAGGGCTCTACAACTACCGTTCTTATACATGTATCCGTGATTAGTGAGCTGTTCCGACGTAAACCTGCTGCACTGGATGAAGACAAGCCCTCTGCAGAATTCGCCCATTTTCATTGAAAACGGGAAGCACGGCTGCATACGGAAGAGCTATAGAAATATTGCACATCTTAATATTTCAAGCTCTGACGCGTGATGTTTTTTGCACGTTGTACAAACAGTAATATGGTTCTTTCAGTAGCCTTACTTTAATAGTTTTATTCTTATGTATGTCAATGAACTGTGGTTGTTCTTAGAAAGGATGTAGTAGAGCGGGTACAGCTTTTGCTTGAGAAGACAAGAAGATATACAGAAATAACGACGACATCTTGACAGCATAACCCAAAGTAAAATAGAAAGGCGAATGCAGGCGGGAGTTCTTTAATTTAATTACAGTGTAATATTAATGCATATTATAGAAAGATTACTCTAATCAATGATAATTCATGGGGTCAGTGCTGTTCAAAACTAATTTATCAAGTCAATCTTGTTACCATCTCATATGCCCTGTCGTTTTCGAGTGTCATGTAACGCGAAGCAAAGGCGTGCATTGATGAATACATCTTGGATATTACAACGCTAAATATTACACTACTGAGCTCTTTCAACAGTGGAACAGATGAGTCAAAAGTAACATAATATGTGCTGATT
This sequence comes from Hyalomma asiaticum, assembly GCA_013339685.2. Lineage (NCBI taxonomy): Eukaryota > Metazoa > Arthropoda > Arachnida > Ixodida > Ixodidae > Hyalomma > Hyalomma asiaticum. The sequence goes on along the minus strand of CM023483.1, from coordinate 8,546,816 downwards.
GCCCGCGCCTTCAGTTGATAAAAGGCGGTAACTTGAGCTACAGGAAGGAGGCCTGCGTCTTTAGTCGCCTTTGTGTTTTACCTTGATTGTAGTATACCTTATCCCCACAGTATAAGTTTCAATGCACTGGAGGTCTTCATGTGGATGAGCTAAACAAGCCTGAACCACAAACCCGATATATTCAGGTGAAGTTGGGGAACTATGCAAAGAGACGAAAATTATTGATCGGCAAGTATGCACTACACATTGTAAGTAGAAAATCGGCCTAACATGTAGAACTCCCAAAAATGTTGCCGCATCGCGCAATCGCCGCCTTTCTAAAAATACAGAATAATAGTAAAAGAGACTGAAAACAATAATTAAATTCTGCCCATGAAATAACGCTTGGTTGCTGAGCTCCGTGTACACAACTATCTTGAAGCATTCAATATTTTCTTCCCATTCACGGAATGTGGGCACCACAAAGCCCGGTAAGCATTTCTGGAAAGCTTGTTGTGCAATTAAGCTCATTGTTATTCAAATACTTCACCACTCGCCGGGCGATTTCTGTCTTTCTGAAACTTTCAAGGGCCCCGTGTCTTTCGTTTTTGCGTTGCGTAACTCTTTTCACGGACCGCTTACTGAAGCACCGGCCTTTTTAAAGAATGGAAAGAGGACGGTTATTTAAAGGAAAATACGTTTTATGCTTTGATGTGAGACGAACGCGGTATCTTTCGCAATTCTGTGGCCATTTAACAAATGATGGTTTAATTCGCGAGAAATAAGTCATTAAATATAAACACGCATATTATTGTAACTATATTTTGCGATTGTTATTCACGATGGTATTTGTTCTAGTTAGTTAAGCTGCACGAAATACACAACTTCTGCGCGTGGTAAACAATTGCAGGTTGAGCATTCTTTTTTATAAATACAGCTCGTTCGTCTCGGTAGTCTAGTGGTTGTCGTGCTTGACGGCTGGTAGGAACGACGCGGTTTCGATCCCGGCCGCTACGGTCGCATTTTCGATGGAGGCGAAAATGACAGAAGCTCGTGTTCTGTCTAATGTTAGTCCAATTGTAAAAAAAAATACAGGTAGTACAAATTTCCCGAGCCCTCCACTAGGACGTGCCTCATAATCGCATGGTGATTTTTGGCACGTAAAATCTCATAATTAATCATTATTATCGATATATCTCATACTACGCCTTCTGTGCGCTTTAGTTTCCTACTTTCCGGTGTGTCCAGACACCCCGGGAGGCACCCAAAAGACATCAACTATCGAAAGCAAGCTTGTATGGCTGTCCACTATGCATGCACGACCAATAAAGACAGGCCATTGCAACGAATAAATATTTGTATATGACGGACAGCAACGCTCGCTCTGTCTATAGACGGAGCATGAGGTATGGGTAGGAGACCCCTAATTTTTCTCTGAGCCACTAGCTCGCATTGACAACTTAAGAACATTTATCCTTGTCACCACCCCACCCCCCACCCTATACCTTCTCCCCCCCTTCCCCGCTTAGCTTTTCTACTTCCTCAGTATAATGGTCTGGCACCCCGCTCCTCCGTCTTCACCATCCCGACAGGAGCCAGGGGTGAACGCTGACACTGCGAATTGATCATCTGCGTGGTGCCAAGGCAATGCCCGTTCAATATGGGAGGGGGAGGAGAAAGTGGGGGAGGGAGGGGGCTGCGTATTCTAGCTTTGGCTATTTTAGCTTTATCGGCATGCGCAGTTTTAGCCAGCCCACTGAGGGAAGATTCGACAAGACAAGAGCGCTATAGGCCTAAAATTAAATTAGTAGTCTATAGAAAATGAAATCTTTATTATTGGCTAAGGACATGGTATTCGGTATATACAGACTTCACCAATAATAAAAGTGTAGCGAATGGACGAATAAACGTTTACTGAGCAGACAAGAGTTCGTCTTTCCCTCAAATATTATCGAAACTTCATTTCCCTAGGGAAGAGAGATGACGCAAGCAACGTGTGAATACTTTCATCACGCAATAAAATCATTTCGGTGGTCGTAACTTCACGAACTAATTCGAGTTATCACATTGTCACGTGGAAAACAAAGAGAAGCAGGAACAGGGGCATCGATGCCGTAAACCGGAATTCATTTCATTTTTTGTTTCATTTTTCGGTTTAGATGCAGGACAAAATTTCGACGAATGCCCAGTTTGGTACAGACACAGAGGGTGGGGACCTCGTTTCATCTTTGATATTCGCATATCAATAATAACAGTGAATATACACGCAGGAGAGGGTGCGTCATAAATCAAATCAAACCAAATCAATACTTCATATGGAGGACAACGGTTTCGCAACGTGCATAGACAACTGACGAAAACCGCGAACAGTGGCTGCTCGCTTAGACCCGAACGATTGCGTCACTGATGGTGCAATCGTGTTTCGCATCTGCGTTCTTTTCCTCCACAGTGCGAATTTTGAGCTAATGGACGGCATTAGTGTTCGGATCTGTTTTCTTGCCTCTTTCTACACTATCATACTAAAATGAGCCTCTACAATGAGTCCTAACTTTCTGCTTCGAGCATGAGCAATATAAAATGCCTGTCAGGCGCACAGCAATCCTAGGCGCGTGATACGAACCTCATTATTGTAGTAGGGGGATGCAATAACTGGTCGTACAGAAGTTGAGCGCCGCCGTTCTGACCTCGGACGTTGGTGGTGGACTAAACGAAGCTTTACAAGACAGTGTCCAGCGACTACTTTTGCAAAGAGCAGAGATCGTTTCAACATCGGACAAATACTGTACAAACCAAACGACATAGTCTGGTGATAGTGCTTCACCCTCTTTCCTCTAGGTTCATAATGCCGGAATGGTGGGATTCGCATAGCTCCTGAAAGCAATGAAAGTGCCTTTCTGTATTTTTTTTTGAGCGTTAGTTTTAGAGGCTGAACGTCATACATAATCTACAAGCCTCTGCAAGTTTAGAAAATGAAATTTATTCGTGCGAATTTTGTATCGTAATTACTAAATGAATAACGAAGGTGGCATTTCTCGTTACCCTCAAATTTGAGATTTATCTTCTCTACAAATTTAGACGCGTAGCTAAGCGATCGACCTTCAGCGCAGTGTAACTTGAAGCCTAGGAGCACCTGTGTTTATAAAAATTTTGGTTCGTTTCTGCATTCCGCCTCCGATAACTGCGTCAGAATTGACAGGAGTTTTCCGTATAAAAAGTCATAACATAGAAGCTTCAGCCGTCGCGGTGCTCAACACTATACTAATGACATGCGCCCAAAAGAAGAGTTTTAAAGTTAACTTACTCCGGTTAATTCATTATATTCAGTTCGACGGCACGTAAGCACTGACAGCCCATTAACGTTCACCAAACCTTGCACTTAGGAAGATCTGTGCTGCAGGGGTTCTCACTTATTTTTTTCTTTTTGTTCACTTTTCATGTTGGAATACGTGGTGCTGCAGATCTATCAGACTTTTGTTTCGCGCAGAAGCCAAGGGGCTGTTTAATTATTTAAAGACCTTAATTGCCCTGCTGGCAAGTGTCGTTTTTCTGAACGACAAGCTTTAGGGCGGTACGAAACAGTTATGAAAGACAGGAAAGAGCAAGAAATCAAAGCATACGTTTCTAGGGAAAATTACGATAGCCACTTCCCGTCGTAGCCACGGAAGGCTGCCTTATTTATTTATTTATTTATTTATTTATTTATTTATTTATTTATTTATTTATTTATTTATTTATTTATTTATTTATTATATCCTTAACGTACATACAATACGCTATGAAGGAAATGGGGCAAGAGAAATAACATTCAGAACACCACCAAGGATGTAAAATGTGGCTAACAGCAAAAGGGTCCACTTCGACGAGCCAAAATAAAAGAAGCAAAATTAGTTGCACATAAAAGAGGCAGACATTGACACAAGTATGGAGGTGTTACAAACGTATCATTTTCAGTGCCGATTTGCATGCTCAACAAAGAGCATATCTGAGAAAATAAACGCAATCACAACCTGCGCCTAACGAGATCTTAAAGGTGTTGCCTTTTACACTTTTTTGTTGAAGAACATATTCGCCAAATGTTTGAGGCGATATCATCGATAAGTGAAAGAAAAGATAACCGCAAATCTTGGACGATACACTCGTTCAGTACACTCTATATACGGCGTTCTTTATGCAGTGCTTACCGGACAGATTTGCGAAAGTTGTCTTCGACGAAGGAAGGCTTATAGGGCCTACTGAGGATCGTTTCAGAGCATTGTAGCACATGGGAGAACAATGTATTAAGCAATGCTTGAATGTAGGCAATGAATATTGCCTTCGCCCATGTCTAAGACAAGTCCACTTGTCGAAACGTTGGCTTCTGAGACATTCCCAGTTCTTCATCGTTTTTAAAGATTTGTTTATCAATTATATTTGGTAGACATAACACAAAGGTGTTGTAAACCAGTATGAGTATTTCCAACGTTAAACATATCCGATGTGTACAGCATGGTTACAGCGTATTTGCTGGTGAGTTACCAAGTGAAAAATTGTTATGCCTAGCTCTAAATTTAATCTCAAGATTGGCAAAATTATAGTACAAATCCACAACCGAGTGTCCATAGCGACTACGAGGTCAATTTGCCTTTTAAAAGCAAGACATGTTAGTCAAATTCAGCACAGCCAATGCCAAGAAAAATGATTCTTCAGTGGAGTCTATTCAGATAAGTGCCTTCACTCTAAAACTTTCGCTCTGTGAAACTGATTCGGCGAGTTTAAAAAGGCAATGCTGTGCTGTGAAGGCAATGCGAACGCAGTTTCTTAGAATAGGACAGTTTTGAGCAGATGTGGTTCTCCGTTCTAAAACCACGATATGAATTTGAGAGACGCCGTACTAGAGGGATCCGGAAATTTCGATCACCTGGGGTTCTTTAACGAGCACTGACGTCGCACAGGCACACAGACCTCAACAATTCACTTCCGTCGGAGTGCGGCCGCCGCCGTGATCCGATCCCGCGACCTTCGAGTCACCAGCTATAGCTACTAGACCGAAGTGGCGGCACACAACAGAAATATTTAGGCTTTTCTAAGTCTCACATACGGTCAAGTTCATGCCTCGACTCATTTTGGTCGAAATTATGAACTCCCTTTTCATTCGGGTGGGAACAGCGCTTATTCAAGAACAACGTCAAAAGAGAGCCGAGATGCTGAATTTCAACGGGAAATGCGCACTACATTTATTTATTTCGATACTGAATAGCATCACCTGTCAGTTACCTGTCACCTGTCAGCTTCCTTTAGTTGATAGTCAGCGATAGTTGACAGTCAGCGCTTGTGAGTGTCATTTCCTTCCTGTGGTGTGTCTTTGTGTTTGCGCTGTAAATTTTCCCTCTGAGTTCCTTTAGTTGTTTTGCTGCTTTTCCTGCCTTTGACATTCTTACTACGACTGATACACAGTCGGATTCCAGTTACGAGAATGACGACTGCTTTTATCCCTGCATCCTCGGAAATCAAATAAGGTAAGACTACCGGCCGCAGTGCACGAGCTACAGAGCCAACAATCATAGTGCATTATTTTCGGCACACACGTGTGCTTTGTGTACACCAACGCATGCACCCGCTATCCTGCACTATGCTTTCAAGTCGTCTTCGTGTCTTCTGCCGGTACGAGTTTTTCGTTGCTTCCTCGCGTATGCAGCTGATTCTTATCTCTGCTACTCACTCCAGTTCATCTCGTCCGATGCACTTGTTCCACGAGTTCAGTTCCGGATCGATGTGTATGGCCCGTAGTTTATTCCTTGGTCCACACTGCAGTGCACTATCATACATCCACAAAATAAAGGTCTTTCCAACACATCTCGGCTGCGAGAGGGCTAAGGATAGATCCTTCATCGTATGCGCTTTTAATAATATAGCTCCTCTCTTGCTGATTTCTCAAATGCCTCTTTATTACCTCTTTTCACTTCGGTACTTGCTTTCGTGCCGCGTATGTACAGCCAATCTCCTTTTGTCCGCGTTTCCGGCTGTGTGGGAACGCCTTTCTTTTCAGAGTTGGTTGAGTGACGACGTGTCAAGGCTTGTGGAACTACAGTAGTACTGCCAGATTCGTTGCTTCGATAGCCAAGTCAGAGACAGGAATTTAAGGAAAAAAAGTCAGAAAAGCATAAATGGGTAGTGTGGTACCCTTTTGAACTAGCGCGCTTTAAAAAGACGACTACGACATTCGAGTTCTTTTGTGAATTGCTTCAGCGATGTTTTCTGTGTATGTCGCTCTATCGAGTGCAGGTTATGTGGATTATTGATGCTTTTTATTCTCTTCACTCTTCATGTCTTTAAAAGTGCGGGTCCTCTATGACCAATGCGAACGATGTTTGGACAGCGAGAAGATACGGAGTCGTTTCCTAGCAGTTGTCTATTTTTCAATTGAAGTGCGCTCTTTGTTATACACCCCTCTCTTCTTAAGCGAGAATTTGCGCCAATTCCTTCAGACGGCAAAAACTGAAAGAAAACTTTCTGTTCAAATTCTTAAAAAATCCAATGCAGAAGACTCACTCCGTTCAGAACACTTCTATGATGTTCAAAAAAGACAAAGTGGTCAAGGTTGCTGTCTGCCAAGAGCTCTCAAGTATCCTTTCCTCCCTCTACTTCATCAATCTTTGTAACCTATCTGTCTCTGTCTTCTGTGAGCGCAACAGACGATCGACTTTTCTTTATCTGCACGTATCAGCATTACTTGCACATCTTCCTCATCTGTGCATGTCATCGTCAGGTGCGCGGCTCGTTCTTCGTCGTCGTAGCTCGAGCTCGGCTGCAGTAAAAGCGGTTCTTCATAAGTGGCGGGAGGTGCTTTTTCATTCTCGAAGGCGTCTCGAAAGTTACCACTGGAGCTTCGATTGGACCGCGACCCCCTACATCCTGCCATGCAAGTTCCACAGAATCCAGGCGGGTCCAATGTCGTCGCCTCACCGCAGCCTATATGCAACCCTTAGTAGCCATCAACACCCGCCAACGCGACCCTCTAGTCTTCTCTGGGCTCCGAGGGGTCTGCACTCATTACCGCCATAAACCAAGCTCCCAAACCTCAAATGCTGCTCCGTGATTCAATATCACTTACATTGTGGACGCCGAAAGAGTTGTTTCTGTTATCACTGTGCCAGACGAGTAAAAACGCCGTCATTCAACCCTGACCTGACACCTTCCCAGATTTGCTGGCCCTGTTGAGCAAGCAGCATCTTTTAGAGGCGGCCATATCGCGTGTCTCTCATGGATCCCTGAATAATCGAAGATGTGTCAGACATGCTTCGATGAAATACACGCTCTTAAAACCGACTCCTGTTCTCCCCGGTTGTTTTAGTGCAAAAGGACAGCTCAATGCGTTTTTGCGTAATAACTGCGCACTGAACAAAATCACGCGCAAAGACGTTTACCCTCTGTCACGGATTGACGACGCGCTAGAGGCGTTGCACGGTGCCGAATACTTTTCTAGCCTAAGTCTTTTGTCGTGTTACTGGCAAATACCGATGCGCAAATCCGACAACGAGAAAACCGCTTTTGTCACCCCAGACGTTGACGACATGTTAACCTCCGTCAACGTCTCCCTAAAATTGAGCGACATTTTTACATTACTTGACGTTCGTTTTCAGTCGCACTTGTCACCAGTTTTAACAGTGGAGCTGTTCAAAGTCGAGGCTTTGCCGTACGTCGGATCTCCTTGTTACGCAGAAGGAAAGATCGGACATGTTCTTGCCCTAGATCCACTACCGACGCTCGATCCACATTTGCCCTCAGCCAGCTAATATCTGATAATATCTAATAATGATAATGAGATAATCATAATGAGCGACAAACTGTAGAAAAGGTGTAGCTTGAAGTGGAGGGCGCGACCCCCGCGACCGCGGCCGCATTTCTATAACGCGAAAAGCAAAGGAAGAAGAAGAAAGAAAGAAAGAAAGAAAGAAAGAAAGAAAGAAAGAAAGAAAGCGAAGAAGGAGTGGAAGGAAGAAGGAAACTGCGACATTAATGCGTTGATAAAATGAAACTGCAGCGAAGAACAGAGTCAGGTAATATGGCAATGTATGCGATCTTTGTCTCCTGAAAGCTGCAGAGGGTGCTGATGGAACTCTTCTCACGCTAGAAGTGTATCGTAATTGACGTTGTTGTGTTCAATGTCCCTGTCGCGGAGTGGCAACAATGGCCTATTGGCCGTGCTGTTACTCCCTGCTGTTCTCGTCACCGTCATAAAGTAGTCTACTTCATGCACTCTGAACAGAGGGCTCAATCTGTTTTCGTACGTGATGTCGATCAATGCTAGAACATCACGAGGACTATGACGATAATAACTGGACATTTTATGTTTTACTAAAAAAAAAAAAAGCTGTGAGCTATCGAGTCCTTTCACATCAAACTATACCATCCTGAAATTTTCTCATTTCCTGCTTAACATTCTCATGCTTAACATTCCTGCTTAGCTTTCTCATTCTAGGACATATTGCGCCAACTTTAAATTATAATGGCACGCAGATTACATTATAGTGTCAGTTGTGCTTGAATACTGACAACCAACTTACGAAATAATGAGATTGAAAGAGAAAGGAGGTCGAAGCCGCCGCTGTGGAGAATATTTAATGGACAGCGAAGGAGCTAACAGCGAGGAATGCGTACAATTAGAAATTATTCGTGCTTTATTGTGTTCTACCTCATCGTGTTTAATAGGAGAGTGGTTTTTTAGCCATTACGGCATCAACTGATAGACAGGCAAAAAGGGGGTAACTTACATAGGTTCCACAAATCGCTGAAAGGCAAGTGGCAAGGTTGCAACAGAAAATATCAGAAGCTTTAGGTTAAAGTGGCGTCTAAGTGTCGGAAGCTCAAGCACTCCATCAGCGTTACGATGTGCACGATCGCTGGCAGTAAAGTACCAACATAAACACCGTATGGTTGCAAAGGGTTAACTCATACAGCAATGCAGATTTTCTTGCGTATATGGATATAAGCTGTATTCAATGACGTAGACAAACGCACATAGTAGAAAGTCCAGCAATGTGCTAGTACTGAGAAGCACAGCAGGAAATTCATTTGAATGACCAAGGTCCGCAAGCGTCACAAATGTAGTATTATACGGCATAGTACATTCCTTTATGCTCTTGATTCATTATTCATTAACGCCACTAACTGCTAAAAATATATTCGAATACTATGCATAAGAATTGAACATTGGTCTTGTTGGTACATTTTGAAACTTATTAGGAGCAACGAAAAATTATAGGGCGGGAAAGGGCAATACACAGGTACAAACTAACAATTGAGAAAGCTAACTAACAATCGTTTAGCACTCATCTTAATAGGTTTCGTACGAACTTCTTCAGGGTGCTTTGCTACAAGTACGCGTACATGAGAAACATTCTTCGGAATCTGAGGAAATTTGAAAGCCAATATAAACTATAGACTCGTGGCGCAGCCACACCCATGACCAGCATCGGAAATGCGGCGCCGTATCTAGCCACCTCTCGTTCGCTTACTTTTTCCCTTTTCTCCACGTCGAGTGTACAAACTTTTAATGAGCGCCTCCGGCAGTGGCATCATCACCGATGCTGGAGGCGTCGCGTCTATTATTTACCCGCGTTGAACTAGCGTTACAGCTATGTTTCGTCTGTGTTTGTCGTTTTCATTTCTTTCGCACTCTTGATCACGAATTATGAAAAAAAGAAAATAAGAGGAATACTACAGAACAAAATATTATGTAATTTTTCGTCCTAGAGTATTTTCGTTTTATAAGCTGCTGTGAACGTTCATACAAGTCGATTTCCGTTGCGCGGCTGTGATGATGACTTCCTGCATTACGCCACAAATTATGCAGCTTAACTTAATCGACAGTGGCCAATGTACCACAGCTTTAACCCTGCAATTAAGAGCATGGAAGTCTCAAGCATTAGGTTCCAAAAGCGGCAGTGCACTCAAACTTTCGAAAGAACTGGGAAGTATCACTGGCGAGCTTTCATTCTGCAGTCGTCGCCGCCTCTTACAGAGTATATGTGGTGATCATTGTGCTAAAGCTGCCTCGCATTATGTGTAATGCAGCTCTGGTCCATACTTCGCACCGTTTATAAATCTCACCAACCTGTCTGGTCTACACAGTATCACCCATGAGCGGCTTTTTTTTTTTCTGAATCACGTCATCATTAACGTGACCAACCAATAGCCGCCGCATCGTGCACTTTCCTTCTCCTTCGTATTCCTCGTGGTCACTTCTCCACGGTCATACGTCACTTCATAATAGTGTCACCTCCGAGCCCCGTCAAAGAGCACTCTGATCTAATAGTTGGTTAAATTCATACTGGGTGCTTACTTCAGCGCAAACGAATTTGAACCAACTCGCCAAGCTTTAAATGCTTTGGAGGTGGCTAAATCATAGCTGGGAACCAAGTGCCCACTCCCATGTTTACTCATATCAGTATACTTAGTCATTAAGGCACCACACCTGCCATCAAACACATTTCTTTGGGTCCTTATTACGCAAGAATCTATTTTAACAATGCAAAAGTTTAGGGGAATATAAAGGCTTGGTGAGATAAGAAGTCATTAAACGGAGAAGGTTCCTGAGACATTCCGTTTTCAAGCATTAATCACCGCATCTCCATTATACACCTCGCTCGATTTATCGCTATCGGTACTTCGGAAGGCCGCAATAGATAATAATTTTGTTTCAAACGAAAAGAACATTGCCAAAAATTGAGAAAAACTACCGAAGGCTACTCTTGTGTAACTTGCGACAACAAGGCTGTGAAATCGAGTACATTCATGGGAAATATCATGAATGAGGGGTCACTAATCTTCTGCATACTCTAAGGCGACGCACTTTTGTTTTGTGCAACAATGTGCACCAGTACTCAAGGAGAGGCTAATTACAATGTCATAAGCAACGCGCCAATGCACTTGCAAAGCTCATGTTCGCAGATTTGCAATGAGCTGCTTCAATAGCGCACTTTCAGCATGATTCCTCAAGTATGTAATACTCATTGAGATACTGTCGATAAATTTCGGTAACATTCCTTCCTATAAATGTTGAGTGTTTATGACACAACGAGTCGAAATAATAAAGAGGTGAGGTGGTTCCCAATTATTTAGGCAACAAACGTTTAATCCCATAACGCATTCATGAACAGCGTTACTGGCAGGGGTAGCTTGAAGCAATGAGTTAAGCCGCAGAATATTTAAACCGCTGGCACCGTTCTGCTGAAATGCTAGTCTGAATGTCTCTGTAGTAACTTATAGAAGTGCGTTTGTTTTAGTTTTTAACAATATAATATGTCGTACGAGTTTAACTTGTGAAGCAGAAAAATTGACCGCGTGTCTGCGTGCTTCGCTGCAAATGTCGTCGAGAGACGATAGTCTTCTGCCGGCCGTATCACGCTGCGAGAGATATGGACGCCATTTGGCAGCGCCGTCGGGAAACATGAGCTTGTGCCGAATCCCTGGGCAACTGCTAGGTGGCAGCACTAAATCATCGGCAGAGGCCTTTTTCGTGCATAGCGTCGCATTTTTAGCGCAGCTTAACAAACACTAGGGTCTTTAGAATTACGCATCTATGTATTTTCTAGTAAAGGAACACTGTAGAAGGGCACGCATTTGGGCTGGTAGGTTCATAATTGCGTTGCAAAAAAAGGAACACACCGCCTAATACTTACATATTGATGTTGCACCTCAGATATCCGTAATATTTGCTTTTTGATCGACAGTGTTCAAAAGCATGAACGCAGCTAACAGTTCAAGATGGCTGGGAGTTAGGCAAGTGCTTAAACTTTAGCCGGGTGGCTGAATCGTGTGACAGACAGACAAACAGAAAGACAGACCAAAATTTCTGCCTTCTAGTATCCCAAGAAAGACTATCGTCTTTAAAACGTGTCCAACGAGCATGAGCAAGGCCACAAAATTGTGCCATCGTTTTTGCCGGCGTCCTGCCCCTCGTGCACCGGTGTTTGGTTAATAGCATTACAGACAAGCCTCTGTTTACGCAATCTGCACTGCTTCAGTAATAGCGAATAATTCTACCGAAACATCACTGGCATTACGCTGCCGCATGCCGTTTCCGAATGCTGCCAGCAGACGCCAGATACGGGGAGTGCATGCTGCTTCTACCCTGCCTCGACTCGAACTGGTATTCCTCTCCGTGTTCAGAAGTACGGTGTCGTGCTCAAGACCCGCCCACGAAGCTAACCCACCGGTGTTAGACAATGGAGCCAGAGCCTCGGGTCACTGCAGCCATGTCCTGAAGCGGTGCTCTCGTTGGGGCTGCCTTTTTGTTACTGTCAGGTGGATCGCGTGGTCAGAGCCTCCGAGATCGATCGCCTTCTTTCTTTTACTCCTGTCGTTGTCGTGCTCTACACGCAAAGACAAGATTCTCTGGTCAGCGACGTGCCCCATCTCTCAGCGCCAATCGTGCACTTTAAGTATAAGCAGCGAACTTGTGGACATTTATCTCTAGAGGCCGAATGATGAGCCATATGATTTACGATATTCCCTGCGCCGACCAATGTTTAGCGCACCAGTGAGTCCTCCATTGTCAGGGAAACCATGTCTACTCATGCGAATGACCTGAACGCTAACGTACTTCACAAACGATGCAGAAAATGGGATACTCCTTTCAAAAGTTGGGAACTTACATTACTCTGGCTTTAAGTGGAAAATACATTAGCGCGTACCTCCCTTAGCAGTAAGAGCAGCCGAATAAGCGTTGGACGGTGCCAGTAAGAATATTACCTGCATATCGAAGCACAGCCATGTAATTCAGTGCAGTTCATGTTCCGCTTACTGTGTGGAACGTGAACTGTACTTTATTATGAAACTACAGAATTATCAAGGTCATGTCATACTACATCAATGAAGTCGAAACAAGAAGATGGAGGCTTGAAGTGATGAAACTAACGCCCGGCAAGGATAGTACGTTAGAGATAACGTTTCCACAAGTAGACTTGTCCTCCTCTTGGTCAAAAAATAAGTTCACTTGTTCAAACGCTGGCTATAATGGCATTCCCTGTCCAACGAGTCTTTATTCTGAACATTATTTAAGGTAATAGAACCTTTTGGTGATTATCCATTGCGATCGGCGATATACACTATGTTATGTCTTCATTCGTATCTGTTGCAAGTTGACTTATCTAGCATCTTTCGCTAAGCGTTAACATTTCAGCCTGTCTTGCACTTGTCCACGCGCACAGAGGGCTCGAAGAAGCGGCACTTTTGGTTGTAACAGTGATGTGGTTGTACTGGGAACACATTGCTATTGACAAATTACGGACAAAGAAGCAGTATAACGGGAAATGCTATATTATGTTCCTGCATAAGGCACAGCCGACTAGAGTGGAAACTTGGGCTTGATGGTTTTAACAGATATTTAAAGATCTACGACACTAAGCAGACGAGAACTTTGCTCAGGCAGAACAGGACACAGACGCGAAGGGGCGTCGGTGTCAATGTCATAGCTGAACAAAATGCAGGAATATTTGCGGTGGAACACACCGACATCTTGTGAAAAGTACAGAGGTAATTTCCTGTATCTTAACCTATTGGGGAATCATTTTTGCTTATTAGAGAATTTCTAATGTACAGAATTTAGCTGCCCGCAGGCCTTGACAGATATTGTGGAAAGTTGATACGGTCAATATTTTTGCAACATCGGGCAATATATAAAACCTTGGTTGAAATGATCTTGAAATCTTATAGGTTGAAATAACTTTTTAATCCAGCCAGATAGATGTCTATCTAAATGTTTCCATACGATTGAATATTTTAAATGCGAAGCATTTCTTAGCGGGGGCATGTCCCGCGGCGTCGGCGTCCGCACTCACACTGCGCATGCGCAACTCTCCTCCTTCCCTCTCTCCAACAGCTGCGCGTTACTCTCTCCACTTCTCTCCTACCACCTGCTTGCGCTTCTCCTGCGTTCTCGCTTCTGCTCTCGCGGCGCATGCGCTACTCTCCTCCTCTAGTCTCCTCTCCTTCAAGTGTGAATATAAAGCGGGTAGAGCGCTGCGCGCGTTCAATTCAGCGCTTGCTTCGGTTCACTCCGCTTGACTCCGTTGATGCTTCCGATGAAGTGTGATGGTCCGATGACGTTCCGTCAACGCGAGGGACCTACAACTGCGCCCCACTGCTGACCAACGTAGCAACGGCGAGCATTGTGCCGTTACCGTCTACGGCGTTAACGTCATGACAATGTACCTTGCACCCAACCTCTCGCGCACAGCCGTGGAGACGTACATCGACGAGGCCATGGGTGACTACCAAAAGCAATACGCAGACACACATCCTTTCATGCTCATTGGCGACTTTAATGTCAACGTCATGAAGAGCGATTGGATAGTTGAGTACACGTCATCACACCACTCGCTGCAACACGTATCACACGACGACCGAAAACAACAGCCAACTGCCATTCACGGCACATGCATTGATCACGTCTTCACCAATTTCAAGATCCACCCACTGCACCAAGATCCCCTCACGGTTCACTTCAGCGACCACAAAGCCATCCTCATCAAAGCAAAGTGCACACCTCAAGTACTAGACGCTGCTCAATAAAGACCTTCGTTAACAGTTTCACCTTCGTCTACGCAATTAAAACAACGGAACCCCCCGGCCCCGATGCTTCGCATCACCTCAGGGTTCTAGGACATTCACATAATGTCCTGAACTAGAGCTAAAGCATTTAGCTGATACGTTTTTATCGAAATACACTGAGTGAGAAGGACTACCGCAGATAAAAAAAGGTAATTTTCTACGTTCTATTTAAGGTAAGTGCAATTTCATTATACTTTCAACAACCTTTATATTTAATGGTAATTCGTAGTCATTGTTGCCAATGGCTTTGCCCACGAACCCGAAATCCTGTATTATATATTATGATTGCAATTATTGTTTAGTGCAACGCGTTTCCTTCATTATTATTATTATTCTGGCTGCAATTCTCATGCTGTTTTTGATTCCGTGATCTCTTGTACGGCTCCTCATGCATGGACAGGATTGTGGTGTGGAGTATAATAAATAAATAAATAAATAAATAAATAAATAAATAAATAAATAAATAAATAAATAAATAAATAAATTTCAGTTAAGGGAAAGGACGCTATTCCCTGCAACTCTTTCGGGAACTCGGCTCAGCGTCCGTGAGTTAGGGAACGGGAATGTAAGACTGGAAAGGAGAGAAACTCGGTATAGCGGAATGGTTCTGTAACGCGCACTGACATCTCACTAGCACACGGGTCCCAGGCATTTTCGCCTCCATCGAAAATCGCGAGCGCCGCAGCCCGGTTAAAACTCGCTGCCCTTAGGTATGTAGTCAAGCGCCGTAACTGCTAGACCACAGCGGCGGACTTGAATATTCAACTCGATGTATAACAGGTAGAACACTCGCTAGAACAAAAAAAGAAAAAAAGACAACAGAAAAACTAGACACCCACTGTAGACGAGAAAGAAAACGAAAGCGGGCGGCCATTCGCAGTGGCTAGAAGTGAGCTATACCTTTGCGAATAAGAGTGCTAGGTTCGAAGGCGCTTGCACCTCCGGGACTGACAAATGGTGGACGCTAGCGCAGCTAAGCAAGACAAAGCTGGTGCCCGGAGGAGTGAAAACAGCTATCTATAAGGCACGCCTTAATCATCACCCTGGCAGGCGTTCTCATTGCTGCTTCCTGATAACGCATGGATCGTTTCCTTTCCTACCAGATAGGGTTGCTTTGGCCACAGCTCACTTCGAAATTGGACAAAGCTTTGCGTTTGTTATTTTTTCTGTTTTGTGAACGTTAGTGCTTTTACGGAGCAACGAGATTGCAGTATTTTTCGATTGGACTCTGATACGTAAGGAAATGCCAAAGGTTAGGAGGTTTCTTAGAAGATAAACATATCCGGAAAATGGGCAAGCGGTGAGAGCATAGAGAAAGGGGAAAAGACGGCAACACATAAAAAGCATGGGTCAATAAGTTCTGCACTGCTATTGAGTCACGAGAAAGCATTTGTTATGAAGTCGAGAACTTTCCGATAGATGTAGTGGTATCGGGATACTGAAAATCATTTACACAGAAAGTAAGGTGCAAAAAAACAACAACAACAATAACGTAGATGTATTACCCTATAGGATGGGTTTGACAGGAAAATAACAGTAAATCAGCCGACGTAGAAAGGCTAGGAGGCCACACTATTCATCTCTGGTCCCAAGAAGCAACAAGCCCTTGTCCAAAGGACCTGGAAAACGGATTTTACCAACGGCGTCCCGAACTTGGGACTTAATCAGTCTTCCCGTAACCTAAGCTCTGTTTACAATAAATTATATCGTTATCATCAAATCCAACGCGCACGTTAAAATTCATGCGTGCCTGTCACAAAACAATCAATGTAAATAAACTAAAATAAATGCAACACCTAGCCCTTATTAGGCCACAATCGTGCAATCTCTCACCGCAAGCGGTATGTGTTTTGGTGCATTGCACCAATTAAAGTAAAAGCAGAAGTACAAATAGGTGATGCGTTGTAACCATGCGACTCCTCGGCTCACTGATGACAGCGACGGAGGAGTTGCTTGATATTTGCGGATACCTCAGGGTTGAATTATTGGAATAGAGGAACGGGGATATAAAAGTACCGCTCGAACAACAGCAATATGGTTGATTACTATTGGTCCGCGTCGTTCCAGTGCGAATAGCGAAATGAAAGTTTACTATGCGTGAGCGTACTCTTGCAACAGCCATGGTTATTCACGGTTGAGACAGGTTCGCTTGAATACGAAAGCCCTTGCCGACTCTAAAGCAAACTTTTTCCAAAGCTACCCTGAAAGCCTTCGCTTGAAACGATGTCAATTCCTACCATAACAATGCTAAAGCCAGCGGGGTACAACATGGTCATATTCTGCTTTAAAATGAGCAAATACGGGAAGTCTCGTTAAAAGAAGCGAACCCGTCTTCTCCCAAGAAGAATTCGTCAAAGTGAAACTGTTATATCACATAAAACTACTGTGTTATTGAGGTTGTGCACCTCGGCTCCTCGTTACGGGCGTAAATAAGTGGTTTACTAGTCTCGCAGTACGAAAAAACTAGACGCTTGGTGATAAACTATAGTTCCCGACTAATTCAGTCAAATGTCCTGCTCCGTCCTCTCAAGTACATTCAACTGCGTGGAAAGTGGGATAATTTCCGCAGTACATGGGAACATTAGGCACTCACCACGAGCATTCTTTACGGAAAAGCAATTTAATGAAATCACATGTTTTTGGTATCTCCATGAAACGTCGTTTGTCGCTACCGTGAAAAACTACCCAGATTTCTAGAGGTCTGAGCGTTCCGCTTTCTGTGGCAGAGTTGAGAACGTGTGAGTGACCAGCATAGCGCCTCACAGTCGTTTCTGCCCGCCACGGTTGTGTATGGCCATGACACTCAGCTGCTCATCAGAAGGTCGCGGCATCGAATCCCGGCCTCAGCGGCTGCATTTCGATGGAATCGATATGTTGAGGGCCGTGTACTGTGCGATGTAACCTTGAAGAATCCCAGGTGGCAGAAGTATCCGGAGCCCTCCACTAAGGCGTCTCTCGTAATGATATCCTGGTTTGGGGGCGTAAAACTACAGAAATCAATCACTCGTTCCTCTTTTTTTAGGGAAATCATGCTATTATAGAAAATGGATTGACAGATAATAGTATAGCTCCAATCTCATGTTGATGACGCACTTCCATTGCAACACTTATCGAGTTCATATCATTATTTACACGTTCAACAGTTGATTTGTGGAGAAGCGAGCGTTAATTAATTTGAAGCATTGACAAGATCACTAGACAAAACTATTCCTCGGCTTTGGCATGTAGCACGTAAGTGTGAAGACGGGTTTCTACATTATTCTCCCCGCGATATACGATGTCCAAACGCAATACAACTGGGAGGGGAAAATGGAGTAGAATCTGGGCACGGCTTTTAACATCACGTAACGCCAGTGGCATTTTCAAATAGTGGTTCTTGTAGTGGTGATGAAACGTCTTCCGCGAACGGTACCCCTCCTTGAAGGTACTACACATATGGAAAAATTGACATTGTGACAAAGGTTAACAGGTGACGAAGAACTGTCTCCCAGAAAACTCAAAACAAGCGTTCACTAGATGTTATTAGTTTTTCGTCCACTGGGAAGTCTGACATATTAACGTCGCCGAAGCGTCTCTTCGCTTGAACCTCGTTCGCCTATCGTATATTAGTGCTCTCTCTCACGCGAATTATCGGCGCACAGTTGCAAGTCGGCGACCAAGCGCAGTCTCTATAAAACAGTCGGGCTACAGAAGAGACTGAAGAAGGGTGCTGAGTAAAGTGCGGCGAGACAAATGCAGCTAAACAGCACGCCGAGAGATGCGAGGACGCTGTCACAAACCGCGTTTGCCCTCATCGCTCACTGGCTTAAGCTTCCTTTGACTTGTAAAAAAGCGACATTTATTTTCTCGAGTTCGTTTTTATACTCTTCTTTTTAAATTCGGGGCGTCAATATTTGAAAAAAAAAATGTTTTCAGCTTTGCTTTTGAAGTCAAAGTTGGATGTAGGAATTTATGGTGTAACCTCTTGCTGTTCTCCACAAAAAACGCAAAAAAGAAAAAGGGTCTCCGCTTCCGAAGTAGCGCTCACATTTCATATAAGTAGCGACTCGACTGTAGTCGATACTTCTCAGTGCACGGTGTGTTGAATCCAACTGTGAATCGAAATGCCCGAAGAACAGAGCGCATTAGCGAAGCAGGCCAACCATTGCAAATATAAAGATGGGTTCGTATCAGCGGAACATAAACATAGGTATTGAGATGATTCTGTAGAAATAAGCCCTCTCTGCGCAAAAATCTTTCTAAAGACGAGCGGAGTGAATAGCGTGCACGAAAAAAGATATTTCGTATTTTTTGCTCGCATTTAGTTTCACGCGTTATGCTTATGTTAAAAAAAAAACAAGACAAAAACTCCATAGTCTGTAGAGGCTGTTTCAGTCGCTGGGTTTTAATGGGCCATACGATGCGCTCTCATAGAATATGAAAGCCTAGTCGGGCTCCCGTGGTAACACTAGAGCAGACATGAGCAGTCCCACTGAATGCTAAGGATATAATGGTTACATATATACAGGCCAGGGAGAGCAAGCTTCTTGTGGCGCAGTCGGACGAGGCGCTTGTGACGCATACATGAAAAAACATGGGTGCGCCAATGTACAAGCCCATAATTTGAGGTTGACGAAAAGGTCAAGGCTGCAGTGCTGCACTACAGTTGTCACAAGAGGCTGGGGCCGTCGTTTTACCTTTGTCCAACATAATGTCGTTCGAAAATTCATTGATTGATTTGTGAGGTTTTACGTCCCAAAACCAGCTATGATTGTGAGAGACGCCGTAATGGAGGGCTCCGGAAATTTCGCCCCCTGGGGTTCTTTAACGTGCACAGACATCGCACTGCACACGGGCCTCAAAATTTCGCCTCCATCGAAATGCAGCCACCGCGGCCGGGATTCGATCCCGCGACCCTCGGATCAGCAGCTGAGCACCGTAGCTCCTAGACCATCGTGGCGGGGCATAACGTCACTTGACTTGCCCAGGTAGTACTCTGGGATAGTTGGTTGTACATGACCTTGTAAACAGCAGCGCAGAACTTGAGGCAACAAGAAACAACACAGTGATGCCCACAACATAGCTACCCCTGTTGTGTGCGTCGCGGTGTGTTTTTTTTTTTATGCCAAGCAGCTTATGGTCCAGGCTGTTCCGTCCCGGCGCCGTCCACACCCCCACTGCGCAAGCGCAACAGCTGGCCCAAGCTGGCAAGGAACGAGAGCGCCCTCGCCCGCGACAGACAACGCTGACGCAGGCAGCGTCCGCTAGCGAGTTTCTTGATTGAAAAAAAAAAAAAAAGAAGACCGCTCGTGCTGCACAAGCGTTCACAGGCCACCCCGTACATATAGGCACTGGGTCTTGACCTCCAATGTAGTGCCGGTAGGAGATTTCTCTTGTGCGTAGTTGAAACATAAGGGTTCGCAGCGCGCGCTTTACGTAAAAGTAATCCGGAAATCGGCACGATCAACCACGTGGTGTCGCAGGAACCTCATAAAGACCAGGAGCATAAATCAGAACGCGTGTGTAATATACACACACGTTGTCACTCATTTACATGCATGAGCGGGCGAATGTCACGGGTGATTTACGGTAACACAGAACGATCCTCCACTCGTCATGGTTCACTCCGTGGAGATGCGTGAATTTTTTTTTTCATGTCGCGGGATTCGATCCCGCAACCTTCGGATCAGCAGCCTGAGTGCTATAGCCACTAGACCAGCCAGGCGGGCCAATCATACGTTGCTAAGGAGGTATTAAGCAAACAGGTGCTGTAGGTGATCTTGTCTAGAAGCAGAACGCTTTCTCAGAGCCCTTGCCTTCAGAGTTTCACCAATTTGGACGGTCATTCTACGTTAAAATATGTGGGAGGAAGGAACCAAGGAATAGGTTGTCTCTAAGAAGACAGGCCCTAACCCTTTTTCCAGCTTTTCTTGCTGCATACAGCGAAAAGAACACCGCTCTGTTTCTGCGCTCACTGTCATGCGACTCAAGACCACAACGACAAATTTTTGAAGGCTCTAGCTAACCTTGTATGATCGAAAGTTCCCTGTAAATTAAGATTACGAATTCCATGACGCTTTATAACTGCTTCCTCTATAATAGCCCCTCGGTGTATGTTGAAATGATATTTCAGCACAATGTGCAGGCTTCCCACTTGCGTTTCTCGAGGGGTATCTTTCAATGTCATCTTTCCGGAAGCACTGTCGGGCTTGTTATTCCTTTTCTTTTCTCAAGTTTCTTTCTTTTTGTTCAAGTAGAAGCAGCGCCCACGCACTACGGTACAAACTGTGATGCCAACGTGCCGAGAGAGAGAGAGAGAGCTTACCGAAACGAAAAGAGGCTTTGAAGGCAAAATAAATGGAAGCTTTGCTTTCTTATTTTTTTCAAGTCGTTTAGTGGTTTGACACAGAGCAAAATTATTGATGGCCTACAACGTGTCCGTTTTCTCAGTAATAAATATAAAAGGGCAGTCGTGTTCTGGAAGCGGTGTGTTCGAAGACGGAGACTATGATGCCCGCGAAAAAGTTCAAGCCGGCTTTGAGCTACACGCGGTCAGCAAGGCCGCGTTGTCGCCTCGGATGCTGCGAATCGAAGCCTCAAACTAAAGAAACGCCGGACATAAAAACACGACGTCGTAGCTGACACACGTTTCGCCTGGGCGTTCAGCCGGCTGTTGCAAACGGAGCGTTGAAGCATGGCCTCCCGTACTATGTCGTGGCGCCTGCATTACACGAAAAACAAACAAGGTGTCTAGACCAAGCAAGAAAAGAAAAAAAGAAGAACGTAGGGTACATTCGGCAGTAAAACTGGATAGGAGGCGACTGTATGGCTTTAGAGGAAAACAGCGTGCATGTTTTTATGACGGAATATTCTTTCTGTCTGTTCTGTGATGCCTGTCGTTTGCGAAAGCTAGTGACAACCAGCATTTGGCGCGAAGCGAGCTGCATGGTCATTGCTTTTGACAAAAGCTTTTCGTCGTCTTCCGTTCGACCTAGGCTTTTCTTGTTCCCTGTCAAATTTCGAGCTATAGAGGAAAGCGAGCAAGGGAGCGTGAAGAACACAATATCGGGCTTTGCTTTGCAAAACGTAAATCTCACGATGTTCTAAGGCTATAAGCATTTAATGAAGTAAAAAATGAAACGCAAAAATACATTGAAGTTAGGAAGATAGATCAACTATTTCATTTCTTTATTGCTCAAGTTCGTCGCTGGAATTCCAAATACAAGATTAAAGCAGCGACGCTAGGTTCTTGTATATAACATTCCGCTTGTGTGTCACGGTGTTGGTTCGTTTCGTTAACAAAAGAAAACTTCATGGAAGAGTTCGTGTTCAATGCGAATAAATGATTATTGAACAAGCACACGCACGTCGTGAATGATCCAGGCGACGATCCTTGGGACGGCCTGAGCCGAAATAAATCGCACAAGTCTTGAATTACTTCCCCATTTCCCCTGTGCCGCATGATAACCTTATCCGTTTTCAACACATCGTTGAAGAAAAAAACTTACGTTAAACCAAATGAACGCGATCTACTATCATGTAAAACGCTTCCGGGCACCCTTTTAGGTGTCAGGCCTAACGAAAGTAAAATGAATCACAACTTTTCTTTTGCCTTTTAGCATTTACTTTTTCATTTTAAACGCCACATCCTCGTCATGTACTTACAAGAACGGGGTGACTAATTTCAAGCAACGACACGTTCAAGCTATATTACTGCCAAACCAATGCCCGGAAAGCCTCATATCAGAGCACCTGAACACACAGGCACGCGTGGGCCCTGGTTAAGAGATGTGATCACTGAGCTCTATAAAAAAGAAGAATAAAAATAAAAAAAACTCCGTTTCATACATCAGGTGCAACGCTGTCAAAGCTGGTGCTCGTGTATACGCTGCGTACTTCGGCGACCAAAAAGTAGTGAGTTGCTTGCGGTTCGCAAAAAAAAAAAAAAAAAGGATAAATGCCTCGCTGGCAGACTTATATCACAATACATTTCTCATCGGCTTGATAAAATACGGTCCTATTTCTGGGCGAACAATCGAAATATGAGAGTTCGTATTTTGCGTTTGGCGCTCGTTCATCTGAGCGATACACATCCTCCTTTTCTTTTTCTTTACGGACTACATGCGTAGCCTTCACAGCGTTGCACCTGATGTATGAAACGGAGTATATCGCGTGAAAGTCTGACAGCAGATTTGTTCATGCAAGAATTGCGTTCTGGGAAAAAAGCTTCATCTTTAAGAAGGGGTAGAAGGGGTCTTGGAAGGTTTTGCAAAATAGACATTCACATCGTTAAGTAATAGACCCAGAACTGTTCTTTTTTTGTTTCACGGAGGAGAACAGTGCATAGCAGCGCAGACCGCTGCATAGAGAACTTGATTTGTCGATAGGAACTTTCAAAGAAAATTACACTTAGCAAATAGCGAAGCATCACAATTATAAGAACGAGATTGGGACCAATCCATAATTTCTTGCAGTACCTACATTAGCGCCACTGAGAATCGCCATTGGCATTGCCATCCACAAGTCCTTCTGACAAGACTGAACTGTTATCATTGTCGCAATTATTGTCTCTGTGCATGTTGTCAAAGGGGGACAGAGTTGTGATGGTATCGCCAATCGCTGCCTCTTCACCAAGCGGTGAACTGTGCCCTCAAGAGCGTCCGTGTGATCTCATCTTAAATGGCGAAGTTTTTTTGTGCAGGCATACTGTTTCGACACGAGTTTCACCTCTTAGCCTTGTATAAGCCAACTTTTTTTTTTTCGAGGCTTTCTCTTCTGTGCTCAGACGCTTTTGTGTTGTGTAAATATAACGCATCTTTATTGTTCGCCTACAGGCAGCCTCGCCCCCCCCCCCCCTTTTCTTTTTTTTAGGTGACTCTTGCGTTATCGTCTTTTCAATTTTTTTCCCATCCCAAACAAGAGCGTGTTAGCTCCATCACAGTTTGGTACTTGCATAAGTTCGCGCCTTCTTTTTTTTTTTTTTCTCTCAAACCTTTTTCTCAAATCTCGCTCCACGTGCCCGCATGGGCTAAGCTTGCCACGTATACACAAATGTATTTGCCTCGTGCGCTGGTACGATGGCGCCACCGCTATAGGCTGCGCCTAGTGACTGGCGGAGCCAAGTGTACCTGCTTGCGAAAGAACAAAAAAAAAAAAAAACGCTACTCTCGCAGCTGCGTTGTGCAGGGCGCAGTGAAGCTCCTTCGTAGGCGGAAATCTAGTCTTGTATAACGTTCGGCCGGGAACTGAGATGCCGACGTTGCTTCCGTAGGGAAGTTAATTACGAGTTGATGCAACTTAGCTCACGTTACTAACGCGTGAGAGACTGGTAACGGATGAGTTGACGCAAGAACTAACTGCGTTTTGGGGTAGTGATGTTGTGCGCCGGTAAAGTCTGTTGAAACACCGTAATTCAATCATGGCGTCGTGGTTAGCAAGAGTACGCTTCGCGCGCGCTGGCTTTACTCACGTGGAGACACGCGGCTGTACCTTGCTCCCGCATTCTCGCATTTCCCCGCCGCCATCGTGCCCGTTGTGAAACCGCAGTCGTTACATCAGCCATTGAAGTCAGCATGCCTGATGGTGTAAAATCCACAGAGATCTTGCAGAGCGCATTTAGTGTGTTAGCATTTGATGGCAGATTTAGGTATTACCACAGAATATTTATGTATTACCATGAATACTCACCTTGCGCTAATAAACCAAGGCCACAACTTGATGTTTGTTTTTTTCTTTCCCGGCCATGGTAGTCTAGTGGCTATGGCACTCGGCTACTGATCCGAAGGTCACGCTGTAATATCACGGCTGCGTCGACTGCGTTTGAATGAAGGCGAAGTATTGAGGCCCGTGCAGTGTGCGATGTCAGTGCCCGCTAAACAACACCGGGTGGTCGAAATTTCCGGAGCCCTCCACTGCGCCGTCTCTTATAATCATATCGCGGTTTTGGGACGTGAAACCCCAGAAATAATAATAATAATAATAATAAAATAATAATAATAATAATAATAATAATAATAATAATAATAATTTGTTTTCCCAATTACGCTACTACCGCTTCTTCTGCGCATATATTAAACATATTCCCAGCGCGTTTTCAGTGAAAGAGTAAAAATGCTATAGTCTTCACAAGCTTCGTGTCAAACGCATCATCTTTGCTCTTCTCTCACGCGTTAAAAAATGTTTTCAAAAGGGGATCGATAAGTTCTCGGCATTTCCATACGCTGCGCTTGTGAAAAAAAAAATACTAGCAGTTCTACAGTACAAAAAAGCAATTCGCCCCGCCACGGTGGCCTAGTGGTTATGGCACTCGGCTGCAGATCCGAAGGTCGCGGGATCGAATCCCGGCCGCGGCGGCTGCATTTCGATGGAGGCGAAATGTTGAGGCCCGTGTGCTGTGCGATGTCAGTGCACGTTAAAGAACCCCAGGTGGTCGAAATTTCCGGAGACCTCCACTACGGCGTCTCTCATAATCAGAGCTGGTTTTGGGACGTTACACCCCTCAAATCAATCAATCAAAAAAGCAATTCCTTATGTAGCATCAGCTAGCTTTACGAAATGAATAAATTTATCTTACCTGTAGCCATGACCAATTACGGTGAGTTTGCTGCACACTCTTCATCAGTATCGTTACAATGAATTGCCTATAGCTACAAAGGAGAAATCTTTCGAAATGCCTTACAAGTGTTCGCGTTTGTATTTCGTAAACTCATTAACTTTTCCTATTAATTGTGGTCAACAGAACAAGACATTAATTGTCTATTATGTTGTATATGAGTGTTTAATTGGCGGCTTAATTATATATTTTGAGCAATTTCTCTTTCTGCATGTATCAGTGCGCCTCGGAACGTTGATACCCGATAAACAGTTTTATAGAACGCCTTAATCAACAGGTTGCCCCAATCTACCTATCAGCCTAATAACATCTATTGAGGGCAGCAATGTGCCTGATCTCCTCTTTCTTTTTTTTTTTCTTCGATTGCTGAATGGTGATCTACTGCACTTGAATGTTTCCTAAGAGCTCTGACCAAGCCGCACTTATTAGATTACCCTTTTTCGCACTCGTTTGCATGCTTTCCAAATAGTTTAATCCGTTTTGAAAGAGACGCAGCAGCGTGCTAACTGCTCACGTTCTTTTGCTTCAATTTTTCACGGGTAGCAAGTTTTAAAACGCAGGAAATATTGAATATTGTTTCGCGGTGTACTTTATGCGTCTCCGTAATTTCACACTCAGTGACACTTACAGGTAAAAGCAATTTCTATTATATAATATCTGGGTTTGCACGGGCATGTGATGCGCCGATCCTGTCTGCATAGGCTCTATACAGTTGTGAAAACCTTGTTCAATAGCCCGCCATGAAACTGTCTTCTTGTCGCACCCAGGAATCACATACAAAATTCCTGGGATTACCAACAGAAGTGTTTTCACTTCCTGTAATCCTTCGCGAACGCGCCTACTGGGCCACTCCACGGGCCGTTGCAAGCAGCGCTTGCAGGATTCGCGAAAAATTCACCCCCCCCCCCCCCCGTAATGCAATTAGGCGTCGACCAATTGCGTCAGTCAAGTTGTCGAAGACTGATTCTACAGGATAAAAACCTCTTGTGACTGTAAATTCCAGATCACACTACTCTGTGCCACAAAGGCAGGCAAATCTTGCAGCCATACCGCTTAGTGGGCATCTTCCGATAAAGAGCGTTACGTGCTGAATTTGGGAAAGCTGGAGTTAAAGACTGACAGGAGGAATGCATTTAGCGAACCGGTCATTTAGCGAACCGCGCGTTGACTATGGAAAGAGCGGATTTTAACCCCGCTCGACAGCTCGCTCCCTGCTGACTTTGACTCGGTGTGACGTGTGTGTGTGTGTGTGTGTGTGTGTGTGTGCGTGCGTGCGTGCGTGCGTGCGTGCGTGCGTGCGTGCGTGCGTGCGTGCGTGCGTGCGTGCGTGCGTGCGTGCGTGTGTGCTGTGTGTGTGTGTGTGTGTGTGTGTGTGTGTGTGTGTGTGTGTGTGTGTGTGTGTGGTGTGTGTGTGTGTGTGTGTGTGTGTGTGTGTGTGTGTGTGTGTGTGTGTGTGTGTGTGTGTGTGTGTGTGTGTGTGTGTGTGTGTGTGTGTGTGTGTGTGTGTGTGTGTGTGTGTGTGTGTGTGTGTGTGTGTGTGTGTGTGTGTGTGTGTGTGTGTGTGTGTGTGTGTGTGTGTGTGTGGTGTGTGTGTGTGTGTGTGTGTGTGTGTGTGTGTGTGTGTGTGTGTGTGTGTGTGTGTGTGTGTGTGTGTGTGTGTGTGTGTGTGTGTGTGTGTGTGTGTGTGTGTGTGTGTGTGTGTGTGTGTGTGTGTGTGTGTACTTCGAACTCCCTCCTTCCTTCCTATTCTTTCACATCCCCTTCCCTTTGAGTGTACCGGTTGAGGTGTCCTCTCCGGAGAGACAGTTATCGTGCACTCCCCTCCCCCTTTCCACCTTTCCACAACAGTAAAGACTCTCTCCTTTACTATGGAAGCGCTCTTTCTTCGATGAAAGTTTTACCAGTTCGCAAGGAACGAGAACGCGCCCTCGCCCGCGAGAGACATCGCTGACGCAGGCAGCGTCTGCTAGCGTCCAGCTGATGCAAATGCGGTGTGCACCCCCCGTGCTGCTTCGCATCGCCTCATGGTCCCCTTTAGCGAGAGATGGTGTAATTTTTTTGTGCTTACATTACAGCACTTGAATTGATTATAAAAATTTCAGTGGCGTTTCCCTGAACGCCGTTTGCGCGCGAGAGTATGAGTGTTATCCGCATCCTCGGATCGCGCGTATATGGTCTTTTAAAAGTGCCTTGAATATTTGTAATAAGCGAAGCGGTTCTCTCGAAACCAGTAGACAGGAGCGGAACTTTCTAGACCGCACGGACAATGCGGGAGCATTACGCAAGATGTCGTAGTTTAGAAAAATTCTCAACAGCGTGAAACCCGTATGGGAGTCCAGTGCACTGCCCTGGGTGAAGCCCGCAAGCGGGAGACTGAACAGGATGCCAGGCCTCGCGCGGTAGCCGATAATATCTTTAAGAGTTTTCATCGACAGCCCATTTTGGTACGTGTGCTCTTCTTATTATATTTTTTTCATCTCTGCCAATACTGAAAGTGTGCTTCTTTCTTCTCGTTGCTTGACAGCTAGTGTTGCTTTGTCGATTGCGCTTCTTTTGAGTTGCCGTTCGCGATGCCCTCTGCGGCGAACAATTCGCTTCTCCACGTCTACGTACATCGCTTTTGCCGTACTAACTTTTCTTGAGGGCAGGCATACAGTATTGCTGAGTTCACGTAGGGGATGAGCGCTTGCACGTAATGAACATCTGCCTTCACTTGCACAGCTATTCATCTGAATCCAGGTCCTGGAATAACGCTTCGCACACAATGCGTACGTACTACAATGAGTGCATGCCACGTACAAAGGTCAAGCATTGTCAAGAGGCATGCTCAGTAATGGTCGGTCTTCCTCGAATTACAGTAATAGCGGCTCCAGCTCTCTGTGCAACTTTTGCATGGTTACAAAGCTGTAGCAGTCGTAGCAGCGATGCAATTCGAATGCGCCCTTCCACCCTCCTTTAGTCGTCCTCACTATGAGCGTTGCATTTCCAGAGGGCGGGACGAGTGCCGTGTCTTTGTTCTCGAACACAATGAGAGGGTTATCTGTTGTCTCCGCAGCTTGTTTGTTCCAAGAAGGCACTCAGTTTGCTCTCCATTGAGTTCCCATAGCCTAGAAGCGTATTATACGACACTCTATAGTGGGAGTCAAAGTGCTTCTGAACCACTATTTTAAAGGTCATCAACTTCGCAAACTAACAAAGCGGCTTGGAATGGCAATGCGCAGCTTCGTGTACTTCTAGACTAAACCAACTTTGCCTATCTTTTCTTTTTTGTATTGTCAGCTGAGCATTCCTGCCACTGCTCAACCCTTAATTTCTCTTTAAATTTCATGATCAGTACTGAACCTTCTAGCAGTGGCCTGCATACGCAGAATTGACCAATTAGGGTCTGGGTCTCAACAGGCCCTCAACCAATGCTTTTGCCTGATCCAATGCAACTTTTGCGTTGTAGGCTCCACTTCATCATACAGAGCAGTGAGTCGCGCAATTGCATTCAGGCAGCAGAACAATACGTACAAAAAGAGTGAGAAGCCTAGGTTCTAAGGTGTCCCATTTTCATAAATCAATTCTTTTTCTAGGCTCAGTTATACCTACCCCCACCCCTCCCTTTTCATTTTCTACGAACGCTTCTAACTTCATCAGGCTGTCATTAGACGCAACTATAAACAGGCACTGAAGCGATATGCAGCACTACCAAGACACGCTTCTTAGCCGTGATTTATGGAACGGTGAAGTACTGGCAGTCTACTTCATCCACTTGTTTTCTCATGAACTTGCTTTCTCTCAGAATTTCTTGCTTAATGCTGCTAGACACCTATGTTCGTTTCTTTTCTTTTTTGTTGGTTGGTTTGCTATTTTTGACATATTTACGAAAATCCTCGGTTATTTATGGAAGCAGGCTGGCCTTAAATGCAAATTATATAGAATGAACCCTTGTGTGAAATTTTCAACAACGCCTCTAGCGCAGAAGTGAGCGCGTGAAGAGATCACCGTACTCGGTTTGTTTCTGTCCGAGAAAACACTGAATTCGTTATGAAACAGTAGCACAGAAGTTGCGGAAACGGAGAGAGCTCCTTCACTTTAGTTTGACGTGCCAGTTACATCGAGAACAAACAGCGACGAGACGCAGAATCTTACCAGCGATGAAAAGAAAATGTTGACTTGAGATGTAACTATTGAGAGAGAGAGAGAGAGAGAGAGAGAGAGAGAGAGAGAGAGAGAGAGAGAGAGAGAGAGAGAGAGAGAGAGATGATAGGCGGAAGGCAGGGAGGTTAACCGGAAGGAAAATTATCCAGTTTGCTACCCTGCACTGGGGAAGGGGTGAAGGGAGACAGAAAGGGATGGAAGAAAAGAATAAAGGGAGAAAGAGAGAGGTCAAATCGCGCACACACACAAGCACGGCATGTGTCAGAGACGGTTCATGAGGCCCGTTGCGCGCAAAAACTTGAGCACAGCCTTCGTGGCTTTCTGCTGCGAGACACTATAGTTCCGGCATTCCAATATGGTTTGCTCAGACAGCGGTCTACCATCGAGGCGTGACAATTCTGCGGCGAGAGTGTGTCGCTGGGAGCAGTACCCAGGGCAATCGCAGAGGACGTGCATAATCGTTTCCTCGCTGCCGCAGTGAAGACGGGCAGCACTGTCTTCCAGTCCAATGCGATAGCCGAAACTTCTTGTGAATGACGTGCCTAGCCACAGGCGCCAAAGCACGGTCGTTTCACAGCGGGTAAGCCCACGCGGAACTCGAAGTTGTAGTGATGGGTCGAGGCGGTGTAGACGGGTATGTAGAAGACCAGGAGTGTTCCACTGCGCTATAGTCATATCACGCGCAAGAGAGCGAAGTTTTCTTACTGCAATGTAACTATTCAAGTGACAAATAGTGTAATCGAAAAAGCAAAGCGCTACGGAAGTAAACTTTCGAGAAAGGGAATTTCAGTTGTCTGGGCAACAGCATCTTTTCGGCGAAAGCAATTCAGTAATGACCAGAATAATTCCTTTGTCTTCATTATTTGTGCACACCTGTATCCATTGTAACACATGCCAGTGCAAAATGGTTTGCAAATAGTTTTTGTGGAATGAGCTTCCATACGCTTCACTTGATTATATTTCACAAGTTTATGCAATGTAAGAGAGAAATGCCTGATTACTTCTTCAGCAGAGACGTACGATACCAGTGTTTTTGCTACCTCGCCACAAAATTCCATGCTATCCGCTTCTCTCTTCCCTTACGTGCGTCCACAGTGAATCTCAGCAATCAAAATAGAGTATAGTTTTAATTAACGAAAGAAATAAGTTCAAAGATTAGAAACGAGGTATAACTCAGTTTACGTGTCGGTGAATATTAGGTTTGCCTTTTCTGTGACAATAATATTTTCAAAATATTTCTTCGCATAGGAACCGTAAACCTTTCGCTATAGATTCTCTTATATTCTAGGTTCAGTCTGCGAAAAACCAAGGCGTAGTATACCAAAAGCTATCTCTCCTAGTGCGCGGTCTGTCATACTGTTAGTGTGAACGTGCTCCAGCTTGTTGCTTTAAAGAAACACGGAAATGTTCACGGGTACTTCGCTTTAAGGGCCGAAGCTCCTTAGGGTCGAGGCTTGCTCCGCGTCGCGTTGTAGCAGCCACGCTCGCGCTCGCTCTCGGCGCGTGCCTCCCGGCGCGCGATCTCTCTCTCTTCGACAGCGGCAGTCATGAGTGCAGTCAGACGGTGTGTGTGCATGTGTGGGCCGATCCCGGAGGCTGTGAACCAAGACAGTGTCATCTGCTGTCGTGAGAGAGAACGAACAGCGCGCGTTGACTATGGAAACGCTCTTTCTTCGAGTCCGCCGCGGTGGTGTAGTGGTTACGGTACTCGCCTGCCACACGAAAAACGCGGGTTCGATCCCGGCCGCGCCGGTCTAAATTTCCGGTCTAAATTGGCCCAATTTCCGGAGCCCTCAGCTACGGCCCCTCTCTATCTCTTTCACTCCCTTTCCCCCGCCCCCGCGATGATGATGATGATGATTGTGGTTCGGTTAGGAAAGGACGCTACTTTCTGCAGCCCATGTAGGGAGCACGGCGAAGCGTCCGTCGGGGTGGGGGAAAGGGAGTGAAAGAGATAGAGAGGAGAGAAAACCCGTAGTGGAGGGCTCCGGAAGTTTTGACCACCTGGGGTTCTTTCACGTGCACTGACAACGCACAGCACACGGGCCTCTGGCATTTTCGCCTCCATCGAAAATGCGACCGCCGCGGCCGGGATCGAACCCGCGTATTTTGGGTGGCAGCCGAGTACCGTAACCACTACACCACCGCGGCGGACCGCCCCCGCGGACGCTTAGCCATGCTCCCTACATGTGCCGCAGAAATTAACGTCCTTTTCTAACCGAACCACGACCATAATCATCATGAACGCTTTACCAGCTCGCAAGAAACGAGAACGCGCCCTCGCCCGCGAGAGACAAGGCCGACGTAGGCAGCGTCTGATAGCGAGTTTCTTGATTGAAAAACACCGACTGCTCGCGCGGCACAACCGTTCACCGGCCACCCCGTATATAAAGGCACTGGATCTTGACCTGCAATGCAGTCCTGTGGGAAATTTGTTTTGTGCGTAGGTGAACCATAAGGATTCGCAGCGTGCGCGTTAACTAAATTCATCCGGAACTCGGCACGATCTACGACGTGGGAGCGCAGGAATCTCAAAGAGCAGGAGCATAAATGACAACGCGTGTGCAAATATACACACGCGTTGTCACTCATTTGCATGCATGAGTGGGCAATGTCACGGATGATTTACGGTAACACAGAACGATCCCCAGCTTCGCCCACTCGTCATGGTTCACTTTGTGGAGAGCCGTGGTTTTTTTTTTCCCCTTTTTGCCAAGGGCAGCCTTTCCAACAGACTCGTTTTTCCATATGAAGTCTATTACAGAAGCTTCTGACGCACGCAGCCATAGTTGTGCATGGACCAACCACACCTGCTTTAGTTTACCAGGGTACGATCGCAGTGATGGATGAGCATCAGGGGTTTGCGAGGTGGTATCAAGTGTCGAAGCTACAAGCCGAAATATGCGCGGCGTTCACTTTTAGTCGGTTTATAGGAAAACTTTTGGCGATCCATCACAGCAACATTGATCTTGCAAGAGCCACAGCAGTCGCGTCACAGAGCGTCATACAGTATTTACGGCAGACCACAAACGGCGTCCGACGTTCTGAGACATGCAGGCAAGGTGAAAGAAAAAGACATCTATATCGCGTGCGTTTGGCAAAAACTTTGTCGTTTGACAAGAGTTCTGTTATGCCCTTGTGGCATGTTCAAGAATAGCAAGTGTGGATATCATTTTTGGCGTCACATACAAGTACACGCGTCATTTGTGTTGCCTATTCTTCACAAAGACAATATGTAACAAACTTCGTGACTTTTCTTCCTTAATTTATTCATAAATGTCACCGAGGGAAACTTCCCTATTGTTTTAGAGTGGCTCATCATCGTTGTAAGTGGTGGTTGAGTTAATAATAATAATATAATAATCTCTGGGGTCTTACGTCCCAAAACCACGCTATTATGAGAGACGCCGTAGGGGAGGGCCCTGGAAATTTCGGCGACCTAAGGTTCTTCAACGTGCGCTGATATCGCGCTGTGCACGGGCCTCAACATTTCAGCTCCATAGAAATGCAGGCTCCGTAACTGGGATTGGATGCTGCGACCCTCGGATCAGCAGCCGAGTACCACAGCCAATAGACCACCGTGGTGGGGAAGGTTGAATTGGTGTGAAGCTGACACAGTTTCCTTAACTGCAAACATTGTTCTTTCTTTCTGTGCAGAAGAAAAAAGATTGTCGAAGTTTCTTTTTTTTTTTGCTGTTTCAGTTAAGTTTAGGGATGCTATTAGGAAACTGTGGCATTACATTTTCAATAAAAAAGCGATACAAGTTCAACAGTATATTTCAGTGGACTAGAAATGACATGCTTTCAGTTTAGCATTATAATTACACGAACGCACAGGTCGATTCATGAACAAGAACACCGTTTTCAGTGTACGACGTTAACCAGCGGTAAGGTTGTTTTCTTGTTTTCACGCAAAATATACCGCCACGTAGAAATTTGAGCATCGCCCCGGTCTATCTTCAAATAAAGTGCAGTTTTATTTCCATTCTTAAGCGTAACTAACATGAGTTTATGACTGAAACGTTTAATATGTCTGACATCATTCGCTGTTAGATGCCAGCGCACGTAAGAATACGTTATTGGGCTGAAGTCTAAGCAAGAATTAATGAAATGCTTTGCTTTCTAGTTAGAGTTGGAGCTGCGCAACTGAACTTGACCTAACCAAACCCTCCTATTGTCACGTGGTTGGAATGACTGAAGGACGCATGAGTAAAACCGTTGGAGATTGAACACTTTATATTTGGCGAATCTGGGCCCAGCAACGAACATCATTTCCCAGTGTACAGCGATAGCGGTGAGCACAATCATAGGTCCTCGATAACACTGATCAGAGACGAAACGCGTCCGCTTTTATACATGCGTTGTGCTTGTGCTAGCGTTATCGCCGATTCTTGCCTACAATCTACAACGTACCCAACTGTACGCAGCGCATGCACAGTCAGAAGAACTCTGAAACATTTGAGGAGCTTGGCATATTTTGAGCCGGCGGTCTGCGCCAGGCGAAAACACGAAAAATATTTCAATTCTAACGGGGAACAAGAGCACAGATAGCGGGGCGTTGTACTCAATATATTGTAAGCGTTCAGACCTTCTAAACAAGACTGCCTCCTTATTTTTGAATTCTGCTCATACATTACCGGCTTTCCTCGTTAAGGTAACTTAACAGACGAAAGGTCTTGATGCCAACAATTGCACGTGCTCACCGCAAATATTTGCAGGTAAGTGTAACCTGTGCAGACCTTAATTTAGCCCTCCTGAAATAGGGTGGCATTTCGTTAACCTTTGTTCTATGTTTTTGTAGTCATGAAACAAAATTTCGTCACCACCAGCTTCGTTCGGAAAGCGAAGCAAGTTCACTCTAACATCTGAGAAATTATATCTTCAAGTGCACGACGTCAATACCCTCTCTTAATCGATCACTGCAATATCATCAGAACGGCTAAGTTGAACTGGCTTAGAAGTGGCCAGAGCAAAGATAATGAGACTACAATATTAAGGTAAGTCTCGTTCGAACTTCCTGTCATTGACTCGGCATGCACCCAGTCATATCGCCGCTAATAACATCTTCTACATTATTATGATCGGTCACAAAGAATGAAAAAGCGTGGGCATAATTTTCTGCCTCCCAAATTACGGTTCGAGTCTGTACGAAAACGATAATATTAGTACGCCGCATAATCAGCCCCACTCATTAGATGCTCAGTCGCAAGACATTCCGAGTGCCGGTCGTTGGCCCCTCTTAGCATAAAATTGCAACTATGCGTTGAAAAGCACAATTTTTATGTGTCACTGATCTCTAATGTCATCCGCCGCGATATGCTCGTAATATCCCCGCTTCGTTCAAGACCGATTGCGAAAGTAGCTAAGCTTGCAGCAGGCGAAACAGAGAATGCAAAAATTGGCGCTCAGGGTGTCAGAGGAGCTATAACAAAATGCCTAAAGATAATAGTTACGAATGAATCCATTCCTAGTGGTTTTTAATCTTGCACGTCATCAATGTTTGTTTGATTCACATGGTTTGAAATTGGGCATTCTAGATATAGATAAGAAAAGATGAAAAAAAGGAAAGAACATGGTTTACGTAATAGGCTTATTCTAGGCACCAAATGAGGTGTTTGCATGCTTTCGGCATCCAAAATGAGTAAAGCGAAAAAACTTTAGCCTCCACATGTTCGGCTTTGGCGATGTACTTATGGGACTTATGGGAATTTATGTGAGGCGTGTTTATAAAGTTGACTTTATTACTGCCAAGTTATCATAAATATCGTACACGATACGCATCGAGCTTAGTGTGTACCTGTCTAGATTTAGCACAATACAAAACTTGCGTTATATGTTGGTCGCGAGATTGACCTGTAGGCGGCAACACTGTCATTGGACCCTCACCTCCGCCCTTGGGAATTATTTAGATAGCCAATTAACCAATGACTCCCCCCCCCCTTCCCAACCAGCGTAGTGGTTAAACTATCGATACAGAGAGAGAGGTAGTTGTGGCGAAGTGCGGTCCAGCAGTGATAAGCTAAACACGTTTACACTGTCGTAGTCGAACAGTGCTTCATCGGGGTAACAGCAACGCAATTACATCGCCCGACTGAGGGCCTTTGAGAAGACAGAATCTTAGCACGGTTTCTTTCGTAAAATTGCCGACGATAACACATCGCGCAGCATCGAACGACTCTCTCTTCAGCGCTGGCAGCTGTCGTCACAAGTTATTACCATAACTGTGTGCCACGAATGCCATTGATTAAAGACGCCGTCCCAGTTTCTAGTTTTCCTTCTACTTTACGTGTACATCTGAAATTTATGCGCTTCTCTTTTCCTCCATAAATGCAAAAGATAGCAAATGACATTTCTTGTCCTCAACCTGACACCGCTTGGCTATCTCCCTCTTCCGCTCTGTTCTAAATCAAAGGGTGAGGAAATTTTATGAGGACAGTGACACATCGCCGGATCAGCCCTGTCGATGACGAAAAACGCATTCCATGCCAGGATCATTCCTCAGCGCCGACCACCTGTGGTAGACTAAGCATTTTTCTCCTTTTAGTCACAACGGCTGTGCAGCCGTGTTCTTTCCAACTCCTTTCTTGTTTTTTTTTTGTTAGAATCCCTACTCTGCACAGCCTCTTCGTCAACAAACTATGGCAGCCTTAATCTGTGCTTTTGCTCTCCCTTGATGCTGGTGTAATCAAATAAGGGCCTGGCTGCCCGCATCGCCTATACAACGGGGAAATTTTCCAGCCACCGCAGCCCGTTCCAGCCCGTTCCATGCAGCGACGGTAATCCACAAGCGGCAAATGGATTGCCGGCAACTGAGCGTGAGGCCCAATGGTTTCCCCTCGGAAAGCTAACGTGATTGAAAGAACTCAATTTCTTCAATCAATCTGGCTCCTTACTGAGAGGCGACGTTCAAAAGTGCAAGTACCCTTGAGTGCCTAGCCGTTCTTCTTCCGTCAGTAATAGATTTACAGAAAGGTAGGCTCCCCCTTGTGGCGCCCTCCACTTTTCTCTTACTCACTGGTTTTGCCTCGCGACGTTGTCGGCAGCCGCACCTACTAATGTATAGAAAGGGGCGGACGCTGTGATATCTACGTGCTCAGTGAACACAATGTGCTACAACGTACAGCTTCACGCAACAGCAACGCTCAGATAGCTTAAAAGCCACCCTATTTTTTGTTGTGCGTTTTTGTTTTTCGTGTGTTCTTCAGTACCAATATCATTACGTTGGGAAAGCCGGATCAAACGTAGCCAACCTTCCCTTCTTTTCGTATCTAAATAAAAAGAAATAAATGCACCACACTCAGAAACAGAGGTGTCGACGTCAAAAGACGAGCGTAAGACAGCTGATATAAATTAATATTTATATCAGCGAAGTGTCCACGCTTCCTTTGATTAACGGCGTAAAACGTTTCGAGTATTTCTCTCCCAGACTTCATTGACAAATGCTTTATTTGTGCAACTGTCTTCGAATATATATTTCTTCTTCCTTCACAAGCGCTCATTTTGAATTCTCACGTCGTTTTGGGCTGCCAACTTTCATAAATGTTCTCGTGCTCGAGCTTCAATGAATGATAACGTAGATCTTGAAAAAAAAAAAAACAACCTAAATGACATCGAAATGCGGAAATCCCACAGTTTCTCGCATTGTATCAACAATAAAACAGTTTTTTTCCCGTCGACCAGGTTCCAGGGAGAGAGATGCCGCTCATATCTCTTTAAAGTATATATCATCGGCTGTTTATTCTTTCTCTCGTATA
Source organism: Hyalomma asiaticum (assembly GCA_013339685.2). Classification (NCBI taxonomy): domain Eukaryota; kingdom Metazoa; phylum Arthropoda; class Arachnida; order Ixodida; family Ixodidae; genus Hyalomma; species Hyalomma asiaticum. Next base: position 8,509,757 of record CM023483.1, on the reverse strand, counting down.
ATTTTTCCTCTACTTCATTTGATAGCTTTGTTTTGCTTATTTGAAGAAAATTCATTTGATTATGCTTGCATGACAAATGTCAGTGCCATTTTGGTAGGATTCGCATTAAGACGGCGCTGCTTTATATTTGTATAGCGTGGGAAGTTATATTATTTCCTTTGGTAGGCACACAAGCGGGGATGGTATTTTACTCGTGCGTTTCAGTAAGCAATAAATTTGAAATAGTGAGGGCGTTCCGAAACAAAAATAAGAAACAACTTCCATATTTACCGCCGGGATTATGGAGCTCATTTATAAGAATTAAACTGCCCTCTGATCGGACTCCGTGAAAAGCCTGAACGTTTAAATTATGCAAAGAGTGCAGCGCTCCATAACGACAGGTATCCCTGCTTTGCTGAATCGGAAAGTAAGAGATCCCGCCAAGCGCGACCTGGCTGGGTAAAAGGGAAAAAAGAGAAATAAGGGACCGAATGGACGCTCTAAAGTGTTGCTTTTTAAGCATTGCTGGCTTTGTAAAAAGGGCTTTTTTTTTCTCGTGATGTACGCGTATGAATTATAGAGAAACAATGGATGTAGGTGTGTGGCCACGAAAATTAGCGAGTTTTCCGTTTCAGAAAAGTAATTCATTTCGGGCAGTAAATTAAAAAATGAGTCAATTTACTGCTGATTTATTGTTCCATTTGCAAAACCATTTAGCGCACAAACAGAAAACCACGAAGAAAAGAAGACTCACAGGGACCAGGGACACAGGATTTATTATTTTCGACAAGTATCACAAATGCAGAGCCATGAAGAAACCAACTCACAAAATCTCTTGTGGACACATTCATACAATCGCAGTCTCGGGAGAATGCTGCTGCTTGCGAGCCCCACGCCCAACTGGCAGAGCTCTCTTCTCTCTCTCTCTATCCTGCCCTCTTTCTCTGTGCGTGTGAGTATGGGCCTTGCAGCAAAGCTTAACCTTGCGACATCCCGAGCGCTGTTGTCACCATCCTGCCGCAACCTGGTCGTTCTCTTGCCATGCACCGTACCCACCGCGTCGCGTCCCATCTAATGGACAGCCGCAAAATCCAGCGCTTCATTTCCGGGGTCTTGAACAAAATTAGCGCTCCGAGCGCGGCCCCAACGCTCTTATCTAGAAGCAGGCTCGCTTAAGGGATCTCATTATGGTGTCCACGTCTTTAGAGGAAAGGACATTTCTTGAATAAGGGTTAATCCTGTTGAAAGAACGAGCAGTTGAATCTCAACTAGGTGACGCTGCGTCTAACCGCTGGGCAGCCAGATAAGTTAGGGACCTAGGCAACTTTTATTTATATTTGTGCACGTTGCGAAGATGTCTTTTAGCGAGTGTGGGAAGAGAGGGGGGGGGGGGGAGGTCAAGGAGGTCGGAAAGACGCTGAAAAAAAAAAGAAAAAGAAGGTAGCTTTGGAGGGAGAACGGCTCAGCATGTGTGGGAAGGGGTACTTGAGGAGGATGACTTGTTTTTTTTTTTTTTTGCTCTCATAAACAAGAAAGAAAATAACAGTAGGGATGACAGAGAAGAGGGGGACGGTAAGACAGTGAAAGAACTGAATCCACCCGCCCGTCCGTCTCACTTAAGGATTTTTGGGGCAGGCACTGTATTGTGACAATTCTGCTCCTTATGACAGGCTTGATTGTACTGGAAGCTACTGCGAAGACAATACGAGACGTGCACTGCGATACATTCCATTATCGTGGTGGTAGTTACTGCACTGAACTCTCGTTAAGCTCCTAAAGTAGTCCTGCGGATTATGAGCATCGGCATTGTCCTTTAAACAAATTTTATTGCGTTCGTGCATTTGGGGCATGCACCTAAAAGCGAGAGCGTGTCTATGCGGTTTTGTTTATTCTACCTCACTCTTTCTGCTGTGCCTGATAATTTCCCGTGGAATAGCAGGCTTATCACACAGGCTACATTTAAATGAGAAGCATTTGTTGGTGAACTTGAGCAGCTTTGACCGTACCTATCCGTCTAGCCGTCTACTTCTCGACGCTCTTCTGGTCGTCTCTTTCACTTCGTGGATATCAAGATTGGCATGGTAGAGTATCAATTGATGGCGAACATGAATGACTGAATAAGACATCGCTGAAATGAATATCGTCATGTACTTCACGATCAACAGCACGAACACGAGTGCTACGTACCCACAGTGCTCGGCTCTGCTTATGCGGGTATGCGTCACAGCTGATTGAACCTTAGCATCACAGCTCATGTTAATCAGTGATCACTCGAATGAATGTTTTATGAGAATTCATTACGCGGATAAAAAGCAAGAGAGAGGCAGCATTTGCTGTAGCTTGCGATTGAAATGTAGGCAGAACAAGTGGACCAACACAGACAAGCGTCAACTTAACACTGGTGAGGTAGGTCGGACTCGAACCCAGGACACCGAGGTGAAATAAAAGCACGCTACCACTCATTGATAGCCGCTTTTCCAGCGCTTCACGTGTTGTAAATAAACCTCTCGCATCAGCAGTCGTGGTTATATCGCTTGACCTAAGTTGGCACACAGACGTTAGTCCTAGTTGTAACATTTGCCTGAAAGCCAAAGAGTTCACCTGAGGCAAACTTGTCGCCGATCGCTTCGCATGACATCGGTTCCTATACATTGTGAGGGATCCGCCGATTTTCCCACGATGACGACGAATGTTCTCTCGTATCCTCTCCGTTTTTTCCAGGATGTTGCTTCTTATTACTACAGTGGAATGCGCGCAAATACCTGAACAATACTGCGCTCAAAATTTTATTACACCAAGAATTATACTCTTGCGATAGGTACGACTTCCGCAAGTGTGGCGCACATTTGATAAGCAAAACTGCGGCGCAGTTTTGGCAGCTGTTACTTTACGTTCATGTCATGCTTGGAAATGTAAAATAAAAATACTGCATATTTCTCGTCGCTTCAAACATTAAGAACGTCATTCCAAAGAAGCTACAACGCGATCGGACGCAGAGGAGCAGGTGGTTATCTAGATTTGGACGTCTCTTCTGCCGAGACTCGTAAGGCACGCTAGTAAAGAGAGCGGCGAGTTTCGTGCGAGATTCTCCTGGCGAGCACGAGCACTCCTTTCACCCTCGAGGAGAGAAAGCCTGCGTCAGACTCGGCGCAAAGCAAGCGCTTGCGAAACTTAATTCGTAAGCTACGAACTCATACAGCTTCGAGAGCCGCCCGCTAACAAAGGCGGCTGCGGCACGCTCGCCCAAAACCGTTTCCCGCTAAAGCCGCTCGCTGGTCGTTAGTGCTGTTATATTCTTAGGGAGATTCGCGTAGCCTGTGTTTCGCTGCATGTTGGTGCATACTTCTTCATAGCCCCGAATCTACGTGTTGGGTTGCCTGCGCTCTCGTGCGTGTTGTGGGCCTAGGTAAAGACCATCCTCGCTATCTGAATCACCTACCCAAACTGTGTTTTCACGGACGGGGAAACTGCGTACAGCGAATCACGTTTATCTGTCTTCGTTTCTTTTAGTGTCTAGCAACCAGAGTACGATGGTTGCTGTAGGCGTCAAAGCTCGCGTGTTATGCGAGTGGCTGTCAAGCAGAGCGTGCTTCTTTCGAGGAAGGCTGCTTCCTCTGGGATTTCGAAATCACACTTTCTCTGTAGGAGCAGGCAGCGCGAGTCGGCTTGCAGGTTGGGAAATTCCAACGCGCGTGGGGGCGCGTTAGTGTGAAGGGAGGTTGAACCCGCGTTATGTGACGAGAGTAGAAAAAGCAGCGAAGAGGTCAAGAGAATGGAATCTGTAAATGAAGATTTGCTTTCGTATAACGTGCGTATAGGTATGAATATGAAAGTGTGTCTCTTGTATTATCGAGAAGAAAAAAACAAACAAAAAGCGTCGCAGCACCGTAGTGCTGGACAGCAAATGCGGAGATCATAAGAATTCATCCTTATAGCTTCTAGCATTCCTTATACAGGATTTCTAAATAGGAAACAAGAACAGCCTTAGATTTTAGGCGACATCGTTCTTTGTACAATCTTAGCACGGTAACCTTTAGTTTATTTTATAGGTACACAAAAATGTGAAAATATGCTCCTTTACTAAAGGTTAAAGCACTTGACCTTTATAAAGAAGCATATTTTCTGTGTGCCTATAAAATAAACTAAAGGTTACCGTGCTAACAGTGTAGACTGCTTTTGCTGCTTCTATTTACACCGTCAGCGAAATGACATCCGACGTAGCATCTGAAAGCACTGAATACAATGGCGGAGCATAAATAGGCACGACGTTGCGCGTGTGTGGTCAGGAAACCATCCATCGAAGTATTGCCAAGTGTAACTATGAACGAGCACGCGTTGATGTGTATACCCTAACCTTTACGTGAAAACAACTTCTATCGTGTGTGGATACAAAAAAAAAAGCCCAAATTAAATGACGTGGAAAGTATAACCACTAAAGGTCACATAACTCCTGTAGATGCCCTTCCCCATATGATATATATGTATCATAAGTCAGTTGCCGCCAACAAGGTTGAGTACATAAAAAAAATAAATAAACGTCCTCAAACGTGTAAATCGTCTCCACCGTGCTTTATGTAACACTCCTATCACGTAATTAGGGTCGTTAGACCTACTATTGGAAGCAGAACAGAGCATTAACCATAACATCAAATCATCTAATACAGGCCTTCTCATCCATCTATCATGATACGAGCGGCAATTATGAACTGAGCTGTCAGGACAAAATATTATGTTTGAGTTGTTACGTCAAAGTTATGGTCATGTTTAACAAACGACGTTTCTTGTTTGTAAGAACTTGTACCCGAATATAACTCTTGCGTGTAAACGTATGTTAACAGAGGGAAGACGTGGTCATAGCAATGTACATGCCTTGCAACCAAAATTGCAGTACATTTCTAGTTGGAAAGAGCGGTAACTTATTTGGCGCGCAGGATATCGCTCACCGAACGCCAATAATGCCCTTAGAATTGGGCTTCACTCAATACAAGCAAGTCTACCGCAACCATATTGATTATACACCAGTGGCTGGTTAATCCTCTTTGCTCAAGCTTGCCAGACTACCATAAAACATGCACGGCAAGTGATGGTCCCCGAATCTATTATTTCTAGCTTTGCTGGAGCTACGGCAACATATTGATAAGCTTAGGCAAGAAAGGTCAGTGGGCAATACCTACAAGCTGGGCGGTTTACTGTGCTGAGAAAATAAAATAAGAAGACATATCTGCAGCCATACGACGCCAACGAGCCAGACCACCACTGTCGCTGTCGATCATTCGGAGTCCCCTGGGAAATTAGGTGTCACGCGCAACGAGGCGCCTTTGTGTGTCGAAGAACGTATACTACGTCTGCCGCAGCGGAATGAATTCGTGTTTATTCCTTTTCCCTTCAAAGCTGGTACGAGCTCCTGCATGGGACCTGGAACTTTCTAGTGATGTGTATATGTGCTCCCTTCTTGCTCTGGAAGGAGTTTCCCGGTTTCAGCCTCGTGGAAACAACAAAAGTGTTGTGCTGAATGATATACACTTCTTTTCCCCGTTCTTTTTTTTTTTTACTGTTGTTGGGGAGATGTGGTATTGTTGCTTATTACCATTTTCAAGAAGGTCGGCATAGTGTTCCTTTAAGAATATCTGAGGTTGGATTTTGCCAGCACCGTTATTATAGATTTTTCTTATTTGTTTTCAGCTTGCCTGGCCTCCATGCCTTAACGAAGACGGCCGTACGATTGAAGGTTGCATTACTGTTGTGAGTGTACGGGGATGTGAAGCGCTACTCTCGTCGTTTACACTTGGAGACCTGTAATGCGTATTGACGGAGGTAAAACTACTGTGACCTTTGTATTATCTTTTTATTACCTTGCAATGAGCCGCTAAAAGCGCAAGTGAACGGAAAGTCAACGTTATACACGAGAACACTTACGATGGCATCGAGAATATTACAATCTCTATTAGCGGTATAAAATGAATCACAAGAGTTGTGAGAGCGTTAACGCGTAAGTGGAGTCCAACTCATTTTGAGAAAATCTGTGCAGGGTTGAATCACACACAAGTCTCAATATTGCTTTGTCCACTTCATACCTCCATGTTTTTTATCAGCAGTTGAGAGGATCAAGGGTATATAGTAGCCGCAGGGCAGGCGTAACGTCCATCAGACCTAGATGACGTGGAACACCGATAGGAGCACCGTTAATTTATGTAGACCGGTTCACGGTGGCTGTTCTCCCAACAACATGCATGAATGAAAGTGATGAACTCCGAGGAAGAAAAGTGTGCAACCTAGCATATCTTCACACGCAGACTATATAAACTTGTGTCCCTAGGCCGGAATTGTGGCTTCAGCGCAACTTTTAAAAAACAAATGTTATGTGTATGCAATCTATGTAAATCCTGCATCCAGCAGCATCCCACACTGATGTCGTTAGTTCAAAAGAACTTCCAGCAACATGTGTTCGGAATTTATGTAAGACCTATTTTGGGTGACTTGCTGCACACTTTCGTGCAACTACCTGCTGCATCGCTGCTCTAGCCGGAGGCTACGCGTTCGTTTGACTCCTAGCTTCAACAAAATGCCAACCGCTTTTCCAGCAAATATGCTTAGGTAAACTGGGATGAGAAACTATCAAAGCCGTCGGCTGCTTTACTGCAAGAACGGCCGATAACATGAAATGCTCTTGAGCACGCTTCGACACGTCCGATGCATATCGTAAGCACTGTTACGATGCGTATATCGATGTATATAACACGCTGCTTACGATGCATATCGCAAGCAACGCGTTTAAGATGTTCGCAAAGTGTAAGACTGCACTAGGCGGCAAGCGCAGCTCTCAGTGACGCAGAACCAATCGATAGCAAAGGTCAGCCAACGGTAGCGACATGCGACTTACGTGCTTCAGACAAATCCACTTTTTATGTGCTGCCCTAAGTTCGTTGACACAGGCAGGATAAACTTGCTGCATCGGAGGTTGTTTCAGCAAATACTAAAAACCTGACTACAGTATGACGTGAATGCCTGTCTTTTGAGACTTCTGCTTCACCGTTTCTCAGTGTACTTAAATGGCAACTGAGGGAAAAACTGCGATTTTATTCCCTGCATTTTTTTCTTTCTCCCACGGCGTTTGCTTCAGATGTGCAAAAAAAAAAGTTGTTGCGATTACATTTATTGGAAGGATTTATTTCTAAGAAACACTTAATTGCCGCTAACAAAGCCATTTCATAAACCTCTTAAGCTAAGCAATGGCAACTGCCGCAGCAAAATTATATGTCGGAGACACATGCCCTGGGGAGACTTTATACGCTTTAACACCCTTGAGCAATCGCTGGACTTATCGTGCGTAATGTGTCGTGCGTAATGTGGCTTTTGTGTCGCAATCAAGAGCGCAAGTTTTAATTAGCGTGGCTTGTCGCTATCTGAGAGCTTTTGAGCGTTCTGATTTAGTCGTTTACGCTTCTGCATTTGCAATGACATATAACATAGCTTATGCGTATTTCGCGACCCTTATCGAACTCGAATGCCTTCATTCAACATAAAATTAACCGTTTGATATCGAAAGCAGATTGCGCAAAGAAACGATTGCGCTAAAAGGATATCGACGGTGTAGGTGCAACAACGTGAAGAGAAAATATAGGAACGCCTGTACAAGAGCCAGACTTTCAATGCATTCCAGTACGCATGAAGTACGTGTCACTGGCTCCGAAGTTTCGACACAGGTTTCGTAATAGCCACAGAAAATATTTGATTCAGTCTGTTTGCGATGCATGCATATTTTCCAGCCTCGGTAAGAGGAGTATTGTTTATCTGACTGGGGTCATGAAATCTTAACCATGACAGTCAGCTGCTAGTTGGAAGCGTTTAAGAATAAAATGGCTGATTGCAAAATATGTTCTTGTGCAACAACCATCATTTTCGTGGCTGCCAACCTCGTAATAAACTGTGTTGCCTAGTCACTTCTTTTGGTAACGCTGAAGGCAGCACCCAAAAACTCAGCAAAAAGCGAAGAAGCCCAGCCTCAACGGGACAAAGCGGACTGTCAATAAGATGGTGTAGATGTGACCGTACAGGCAGCAGCCGTTATAAGGTGATGACAAATGTCGAGAAATGAACCACACAAGTCATGGGGGGCTATCATACGCATAGTAGCACTCGATCTGGATTCTTTTTTATTTTTAATTTGTATGACAAGCAGTTTGCAACCGAACGAATCTCCGAACTTGCTCTCGCTATAAGAGGGAAGCTGAAATAAATTGCAATTCCTACTTAACCTCAGCGTTGTTGTAAAGTGATATTTATTTGTGTCAAACACATACTTATAAGTACAAAATAAGTTTTCGAGAGCCCAACAACACAGATAAGTATCCCAAATAAACTTTTACACGGGGCAAACACGTCTCTAGTAGCATATTAAAAGAGTAGGAGGCTCTTTAATAATGAAGAAAACTACAACACTGAAAAAAAGAAAAAGCTAGAATATGTACGCGGCGCAAAATAAGCAGAGAGCGCTAAACAGCAGCAATTGTTAACTACTGATAAAAGCAAATGTTTAATATTCCTATAACTTATTTTAACGAAATGGGAAGGGACAAGGCCTCGTTTTATTGTTAGACACAACCTCATGAAGCTAACAGACAGTGAGGCCAAGGAAAGCATAGGGGAAGTTATTTGTAGCTTTCAGCTGTACTGTAGTAGTTATGGACATAAATGGAAAGGGATTAGAGTGGACGAAACACACACACCAATTCACTGCTTTGACAATAACACTTGACCTACCCCTTTTGTACTACCGAAATATTTGGCGAGTTTTAATATTACGGCTACTCATTTCTTTTTGGAAGAATATACTTAAGTGCAGCGAAGTCACCATTTCGAGAGTGCAATGCCAAAGGCATGCTGCAGTCAAATGTCACTTCTCATCTTCACTAATAGGGACAGTAGTGATTCTATGTTGTATTTCACAAGGTCAATTATGTTAAGCGTGCTGAAAAGTTTTATTCGGTGTTCCCAACTAATATTCAAAAGCCTGATTGTCAACTAATGGGCAGTTGCAGTACGAAGGAGTAAACCTTCTACGAGTCGTGTTGGTGATCTGTATGAATAAAAATGCCTTCAAAATTAGTTAAAGCTCCTCCATTGTCGTGCAGTTCGCGGGACTGTAGCCCAAATCAACAGCGCTGAGATTTCCGCGCTTGTGCGACCCACACTCCTGCTTCCAGAACGCCGCAAGTATGCAGTGCGCATTGCGCGCTTGTTTCATAATGTCTGAGATTCAGGAAACCTTATACAGTTCTGCCGAATCAGGCCAAACTAGTTTGTTTCGTTCAAACGCCTGGCAGTTATCTCAGCATCTTCTATGTAGCGCTGTGCACAATAAAGAGCCAGGTCATTACCGCATGCATAAAAAAAAAAAAAAAACACTGAACAATGTCTCCCTCCTAAGGCCCTAAGCACGGGCCCTATGATAGCACTAAACGGGCATGCTTGGGCAGTTTATCACTTCATTCCGAGCACCAATGGCTTTCTAGTAAGCTGTAGTGCCAACATGTAACGTTGACGCACGCGCTGCGCAGGTCCCCTGATAGAGAGGTTGCGAAGCAAGAAATATAACAGGTATTTTTACCGTAGGCTATTACGAACTTCTTTGCAGCTAATCGGTGTTGGCCCCATTAACGATGTCTTCCAGTTGTTGCGTATATTAGAGGGTTCAGTTTCAAGGTGCCCCCCTCCCCAGCTGCCCATTCAATCATGGCTGAAAATAAAGAAGGTATGATGGAGAAAAAATGTAGGCCTTATCAGTTATGAAGTCTACACAATGGCTATTTTTCCTCGCTACTTCTTACGCTTTTCCTCGTGCCAGTAGCAGCTTAATCCTAAACAACGTTATGAGGACGACCACCCCAACTTGCAGGAACTTAGATGAAGTCTATTTCCCTAAATTATGTGTACCACGACCCCCGTGCATCTTCCCGCACGCCTCCCGACTGACAAAAGCTTCTACGCGCCCTGGTGCATTGACCATCTTCCCTTCTATGATTCTGCTACAGCGCTGGTTTCGTAAGTTCAAGTCTACACAATGGCTTTAGTTGGGAGAGCAATTGATTAGGCAACAGTTTTCTCCCTCGACAACACATCCACTTGTACCAGCGTGTCGATAGCAGGCACAGCGGGCATATGATAAAAAAAATGCTGTTGAAGGTTACCTTAAGCAGGCCCTGACATTGAACGCTGGCGGCAGCGGTAGGACAACAGCCCGTTGTGCGTTGAGGACTACGCATGGCGGGACAGATAAGGCCATAGACTGATTAGCACAACGTTTAATGAACCGCGCGAGTGAACGTAGCCCGATGAGCACGCCGAGATTGCTCAGTAAGAGGATGGATAAACACATTAGTCATGCTGCCACTACAGAAGCAAATTGTGTGCTTAAGCGCGCGGTAAGTGTTTTAAAGGGTGTTCATATCGCGTATAGGTGAGACAATAATGAGCGAGCATCCCTTTAAATCTATGATTAGTACATTAGATATACGAATATATTGCATACGCAATTGGTCTTTGATAACAAGGTGCGTCGAGTCGTACTTTACGACTTTAGAATAGCTGTGAGACACCGTGTAATACAAACGTGCGCTATTTCAGGCACTACATCATAAGAAGCCATGAGACACGGCAATACTAAGGTGTCAATAATGAATCGCGTTTTTTGAAATGGACATTTCAACCAGCGCGGTTCGACATATCAAGTCTATAAATTTATAATTGGTCTAAAGTTTGATCCTGGACATGAGCGAATCTGTTTGTCGACTGATAAGATTTTCTTTCTCAGAAATGGATATAAATTTTCTTGCAGTTTTGTTCTAGAAATGGATGTATGGTCACTCCACCTTCCGGAATTCCTCTGAACTCACATGACAAACTGTGGATGACTTTGTAATAAAACTCATTTGTTTAATTTTACACTACACTTATTGCACTCAGTCCGAAGCGATTACCTAATATGCGTGCATATGATCTGTTGCGCGCATCTTTTTTGCCGTAATGCCTCCCTAAGAAGCAACGTTTGATACGGGCGTTTGTTTTCCTAGGCTAGGTGTTCTAAATATATACCCTTTGCCAGACTTAGTGTAATACTGCCCATTAATTGGCCTATTTTCCAAATGAGCGAGATGTATATGCGGAACGTAAATTTGCGGCACTGCTAGAACGTACATTTAGGGAAAAGCAAACTTGTTTAGCATACAGGAAAGTCGCAAGGACTTTTAGCTTAAGTATCGTCCTTTTATTTTGGCAGTCTTGAGCAGCTGCCGTCAGATCTATGAGTATAAATACTCATACACAAAAATAAATTACAGACATTGCTTCCAGGATAGCAAAGATATGCCGCTTGACGATTAGCAATCTTTACCTGATCATAGTGCAGGAATGCACTATGATCAGTACTACCCACAGCCAAGCGTCTTACCACCTTGCTTCATCACTAACTTCAATATTTTTGTAAGAGCTGCGGGTAGTGTCCCTGGAATTTGATTATGCGAAGACCATACTACATGGATGACGAATACTCACTGGCAGTATAATAAGTCCCAATCAGAACCTATGAAAACGCTCTTCAAACGTACGGTACTACTCCGAATGCCTTCTGTGATTTCACTAGTTACTGACACTTAGATTATACAGTATAGGCAAGTACACCGTTGTCTCTGAAAAAAAAAAAGGAAGAGACGAAAAGGTGGCTTTACTCGATCCGATTTTCTCTTGCCTTTACAGAATAAAGGTAATTTTTTTGTCGTTACTACTGCCTATTATACCACATTTTGTAAAAATAGAACACTACTACAACATTTTTTTTCACAAGCTGGTTCTTTTCACAAGCTGGGCTTTGTAGTCGGCAAGCTACAGCATTGTAAAACAAAGAAAGGAAAGCTTCTTGTCAGTGATCAGGCCAATAGTTAAGTGTTGTTTTAATATCAGAAAGCTTCTTCGTTGATCACGCAGCAGAGATGGCATTTCAGTCATGCATATACGAAGAAGTATTTTAAAGGTTTGTTTTATGAAGCACAGCTACAAGGAGGAGAAAGAGGAAGGACGGAAGAAAACAGGGGCAGGGAGGTTAACCAGAAAGCGTCCGGTTCACTACCCTGCACTGGGGAATTGGTAAAGGGGAATATAAATGTAATAGAGAAGAGGGTGGCAGGGGATTGACAAATTATGCGCTGATGCCTAGGCTATTGCACTGGTATTCAGTCAAAGGCTTCCATACAAACCCGTCGTCCCCAAGAAACAAAACATAAGCACAACTACAAAACATACAAGCAGGGTATCAATATAAAATACGCCATCACGACGAGACGAAGTTAGAAAAACACATTCTGCTACCATCTCGGGAGAACCACAAAACAGCCCGAGTACGAAGTTCCGTTCAGTCATTATTACCAGCGATGGCACGAAGTACAAACGGCGTTTATTTATCCCAGTGTGTTGCAGAGCGGGCAGTGACCGACAGACAACCTTCGTGCTCTTCAGAGTACCAGTCACTTCTAGCTGCGAGTGCTCTTCTCATTAACGAAGCTTGTTTCTGTGACAACCGTTCATGCCAGGCAAGCGCGTACGCACATGCTTTTGCACTATCATTGCAGCGCCTCGTTCCTTGTTACAAGTGTGATATCTCGCTTCTCTGTCCCGCATGTATCTTGTGTACGCATGACGCAAACGATCGATATGGCGTAGAAGCGTGCCCTTGTTAGCAAGACAAAGCTGAAGAGTACTTAAGGACAAGTATACGTGGACACGCCTTGAATAGCATCACAACGTAGACAAGCACGAGTACTGTAAACAGCGACGCGACAAATGTTCATGCCACCACTTTACGCTCATTGTTATTGTCTGTGTAGTGTTTGTAACGACGCTGAAGCCGATCTAACTGTCCCAAATGACAGTTCTACTGAAGAGAAATAGGGATAAGCAAACGGAAGAAACTACATTGTGACACCTCAGTGTATTATTATTATTATTATTTTACGTAAGTAACTTTCCGATAAGTCATACGTGCCTTCTGGGATGAACGATGGAGAACACTCTCGCTGTGTTCTAGAGCCAGAATATACATTGCGCAAATGTATATTCACCTTCTTGTGCCATGTAGACCTTTGGAATTCTCTGCCGGGCAACATTCGTTCACTACCATTAAGAGTTCATTGATGCCCGAATTGACCACCTTGATAATACGTAGAGTCCTGGCTTGTAATATGTAAAGTGCTGGTTTCTCATACATTGCTGTAATGTACTTCAGTTTTGTTTTTCTCTTGTATTTTCTTTGTTGCATTACTTTTGTATAACTTACCCACTCCTGCTATAGCCCTGCACTAGGGCTGCAGTATATGTAACTAACTAACTAACTAACTAACTAACTAACTAACTAACTAACTAACTAACTAACTAACTAACTAACTAACTAACTCAATAAATATGAAGATGTCTCCCGTACTTGCTAACATGTGGCTTCGATGGAGCCCCTTAAACACGTGATTTGTGTTGCTGCGGGGAAGTTTCATACTCATAATCGGCGCAGCACTGCTGCGTCGCATCTTGTAGAGAGGAGTGAGCTTTTTCTTTCTTTCTTTCTTTCTTTCTTTCTTTCTTTCTTTCTTTCCTTCTTTCTTTCTTTCTTTCTTTCTTTCTTTCTTTTTAAATCAGGCGGGCGACCTGGTGAGCTTGGCGGGCGGAACATTGCGTTAGCGAAGCAGTGCGCGATGTGCCCGTATACAAGCACAGAAAACTTTGTAATGTAAACTGAAGCGGTATTAAAGTCACGGTCTAGCTTCTTCGGGGTGATCCAGATTTCTATTTCACGAACAAGCCTGAGGGCTTTTAACATTGGAAGCCATGGTTCAAAGACAGCCTAACATTACAAAATTCTGAGGCTAAGGAAAAGCGCCTTTTCAGTAAAGCTAACATTTTTGTTTGTTTGCGCAAGAGGCAGCCCCCAAGCTACGTTGGAGATCTCCCGCCAAGTACATGTGCCATGTAGGTTCGCGAGGCCATAGCTCGAAAGCACGGCCATTGACAAGGTTTGACTTGTTTTGGTTCATTGCCAGAAGGCAAAGTTTCGTGCACGACACGTGAATTGTTTCGTAACAGGTCAGAACGTAGACGCGTGTGAAACGTCATCGGCCCTTTTGTGAACACGTGACAGATGAGCACGTGTGCCATAGTGGAATATCAGCTTTCGAGACGGGGGCCTTCGAACTAGCTTTTTGTACCACTGCCTAAGCAATGGGTTTAAAAGAGCATATAAGTTGTAGGAACCAAAAACAAGTTTAAGACGGGGTATTTACAAGAAAAACGTATTGACGGCTGGTATGTTCCACGGCATGTTGTACTGAATCTCCGTAGCTACTCTTCCTTCAGGCGCTCGGCGTGTTTGCCTAGTGCTACTAAGAACACGAGCGGTAGTATGCGAATTGAGTTTAATACGATTGCTCTGCCTCTGCGCTGTTGTAATCGGTCATCGAGTGTTATGTGCAGTCATAACTTTTATCTCCCTAACGGAACTGAGTGTTGGACTACTGGCTATGCATCTGTTAGAGAATATGCAGTAAACTCATTTACTTCTAATTTCGAACTCTATAGATTGTACTTATGCAGGTGCGATGTAATAAGCATTGCACTCATGAATATTGCGCTATTTGATTTTCTCGTGCAGCTTCTTCGATGTGATGTGCATAACTAATTACCAAGGTGTAAGCGCCATCGTGCCTCCCAGGAAAAATGCTTGTGCTAGGTATAAAGTTCATAATGACGATCAAGGGTCATAACGAAGAACCCGCTCACCTCAGTAGAAGGAGAAAAAAAGCCAAAAAAGAAAACAATCCTGCACATCCCATACTTTGTGGGAATCGGTGTCATTAGAAGCAGCCAGAAAATTCCCCTATGACGAATTGTTTGGCATGGTTTCGAGGAGGATCAAGGTCTTTCTGCAAAGGGCGTGAGTGGCTGTATGCTTAAATTGGGCTAACAAATAACGTGAACAAAACGTGTGAGAGGAGCTGTCGTACCGTAGTTGTAGCATGCTCGCTCGGCGCCATGGAGGCCCGGGTTCGATACTCTCCTACCGCTTGGTGCGTTGCGTATGAGTATGTGTGTATGCAGTGTCGGCATTTCAATGGCAACTTGAGACGAATGGTATGCCTTTCTTGTTTTAGATGCGAAGCATCCTTTAGCGGTGGAATGTCCCGCGGCGTCGGCGTCCGCACTCACACTGCGCATGCGCAACTCTCCTCCTTCCCTCTGTCCAACAGCTGCGCGTTACTCTCTTCTCTTCTCTCCAACCACCTGCTTGCGCTTCTCCTGCGTTCTCGCTTCTGCTCTCGCGGCGTCGGCGTCCATACCCGCACTCCTCTCCTTGTCCCACTCCTCTCCCCCACTCCTCTCCTTGTCTCATTTCCTCTCCACTCGGCATTCCTCCTCTCCGAACGACGCGCGTTGACTATGGAAACGCTCTTTCTTCGATGAACGCTTTACCAGTTCGCAAGGAACGAGAACGCGCCCTCGCCCGCAAGAGACAACGCTGACGCAGGTAACGTCTGCTAGCGTCTGCTAGCGTCAAATCGATGCAAACGCGACACTAGTCAAAGCGATGCAAACTCGGTGTGCACCCCCAGTGGTGCTTCGCATCGTCTCATGGTCCCCTTTAGCGGGAGATGGTGTAATTTTTTAAGTGTGTTCTAATGATATGTAAAGCGTCTGTTTTAATTGGTCCTCGATAGACATAAACACCTGTGGCACATATCCACAGACCTCAGGTCGAGCACTACGCGTACATATGTCCTCAGTGGGCCCCGAGAAGGAACAGGACATATAGTTGTCCCCGGTATTCTTCAACAAGAACAGAGATGCTCAGTGAGACAAAGTGTTCTTCCTTGCGGAGCTTATACGCTTCATTCAGAAATTCTGTACAGCTAACTCGCATGGTTAGAACATTTACAGAAACAAATTGTAACAAAGAAAAGGAGAATTTCTTATTGGCAGTGTGGAAGAAACAGTGGCTCCATTACACAACAAACATAAACTTCGATAAAAGCTATTTCTGCGAACATTTGTAAGATTTGTTTTATAATTTCATTCTGTTCTGAGAACTCGAAGCTGAAGAGGCGCAAAGAAAAGCACTAATCAATAATCTCTTGGCCTCTCTAGAAAACACTAGAAAATGCCTCGCTCGATAGTCGGCGTAATGCGCCTTAAAAGAGACTAATGGACAGCCTAATTAATAGCTCCGCGTTAAACCACATAGAGAAATGACAGCACAGCAAATTAGCTCATTTGTGAATCTGTTCTATCCTTTACCGAATCCTTAAACTGGATCATTCTTTTTTCTTTAACTGTCGTGAATGCCATTGCAATTAGGCCTCCTCCTTCGAACCCGATATTTTCGGCGTCTCTAATTGAACCACGGATTTTAACTTTACTTCCGTTTTACCCACGGCACCGGTAACACTTAATTGACATGCAAGCTTTGTGAGCGACAAGTTTCATTTAAATTGCAGTGAAAAGAAGAATTTAAATCTTTGCATTATAAAGAAGGATTCGCATAGACCCCCAACTGGTGGCTTCAGAGATTACTATTGTACGAGTGCTTGGTTTCGCTAAGGGCTCATACTGTTTACGGAAGTAGCGAAACGACGTCAAATTGAGTCAAATTTGTTAAAATTCAAACTCGATCATCACAAGAATGTTGAGTGACTTAACATTCAGCTTTAGTTGGAAGCCCTTTCGTGGGCTCAAAAATTTGTTCATGTGATGAGCCATTACAGCGGTATATCCTTATCCACGACCAGGTTTAAAAACATTTCTATACCGCTCACGTCATCCTGTTTCGTCTAGTCCCACAGAGAAACAAATGCAGGTGTGTAAACGTTCTGCAATGCAGAGCGTATCTTCTAAGACTGTGTCGAAGGCGATTCTGCCAATTGGTGTCATTCGAAGCAGTCAGCGATGAAATTGCGTACCACAAATTCTTTTACATTGAACAAAGTATAAAGCGTAGCATTAAGCGCTATATGCAAAGGGCATGATTGAGCTTAACGTAAACTTGGGCTTAACGTAGGCTAACCAGGAACGTCGACAGCACCGTGAGAACCAAATGGTAGCTCATGGTACGACGTAACGTTTGCACTTATGTCAGTGCACAGCGCGGAGCTTTCTTTTGTGCAGGTAAAACGCACGATGCAAAGACATGCACAAATGCAAGACAGGAGTGACCTCCAAACACGAGTATTTGAAGAAGCAAACTACAAGAGGTACACGAACAGGAGTTGGCAAGACGTAAGCGTAGATAAACAAAACAAGTGCTCGGTTGGAGCACTTCGATATACAGGTACCCACTTATACGTGAATTCAGTCTGGAGCGCCTCGAAGTCTCTGTATACTTAACGTTACGATGGTCTTACTGGGTCACGTTCTTGAAGCGTTGAGTAAGCGTTAGGTTCTACGTGCAAAGCATACGCTACCATACGGATGGGGCAGCGAAGATAAACAAACCACAAAGCGAGGGAAGAGGATGCGATAGCTTATTGTCGAATTTTTCGGAACGCTTTTGACACAGACGTGATTTGGAGATGGAGTAACAGGTTCCTGCCTACTTTCGCGCAAACTGCACATATTCTGCTCTGCAACGACCAGATCACGTATTGGCACGGTGCTCGCTATGACTTGAAAACTTTACTAAGGCACCCTTGAGAGAACGATGTAATGAACGCAAGAGGGTGGTGTTGTAAGGGTTTACGTGAGAAACTTCAGGATTCGACGGGTGTGCCAGTGCGGTGTCGCGTACACGCTTCAAATACGCACAGAGATTTTCTGTGCACGCTGTATGAATAAAAATGTTCACATATTTCACGCTGTGGCTGTTCGAACTGACTATTTTGCCTCGCTTACTAAGTACACGACAAAGAGCACACTACATATGTGTTAAAATTTGTGCGCTACCATTCAGTTTCGCGCCATATATTTGAAAAACATTGAAAAGTTGGCGAGGTAAGAAGGTGTGATTGAACTTATGTGTATTACGTGATGGTGCCATAACTTCGAGCAGCGCTATGTTGAAAACACGTGAACTGCGGAATACAACTAAATTTAATTGAATCATTACTTTCGTGCCATGTAAGAGGGATGATTGTAATAAGAGCCGCGCTTAAACAGCTTGATGAGTTGCTTTACAAGTAACGATTAAGCTTGTCGCTTAGGAAATCTTAACTCCAAAAGAGATTACCGACAGCGCACATGCAATGTTCATGACGCCCACTTCGGAGGATGGAGGTTCAGAACTTTACTAAACATTGTGTTTCCCATGAACAACTGCAGGTTTGCATCAGTAAAAACGATTTCTCAACCGCCCGCAGCTCCGTGCGCGTGTTTGTCGACCATGGTTTGAGCACTCCTCCGTAGAAGGCAACAAACCGCGCTTATTAACCTCTTCAGCAAAGATGTAAGCCGCTTGCACGCCTGCGACTCTCAGTAAACAGTTGACCTGTGGCAAGTGTGTCACGTTCATTATCAGTATCATGTATCGTTGGGCCGAGGGCAAGGGCGTGGGCAGTAGTTCGAAGGCAAATATGGGTCCACTCTTCTCTTATGCGCAACCAGAGACTTCTTTCTTTCTTTCTTTCTTTCTTTCTTTCTTTCTTTCTTTCTTTCTTTCTTTCTTTCTTTCTTTCTTTCTTTCTTTCTTTCTTTCTTTCTTTCTTTCTTTCTTTCTTTCTTTCTCTCTTTCTTTCTTTCTTGTACTTGGCATAATCACTATCACGTGTGGGTCGTGGGTCAAGGGCAAGAGCTATCCCCTTCTGCGTGACAGCTCCGCTGTTAAATGTGCTGTCTTTGCACGGCTCAACGTCGACCTTAAAGACGAAAGCTGATGAAACATAGGAATATAAAAGTGGGAACATTTACGTCGATGCGTATTGCCACAGCAGTCTGTCGCATCCTTATACGGCTTCCTTCGACACGCCAATTGAAAGTTCTCTGCACTTTGGTAGTGGTTTATGTCCTACGCTGCTAAGTAGTAGCAGTAGAAGGCGGATTAGAAACCCAAACGGAAAGCTTTTACTTTCAGCATTCCAATGAGAGACCAATTCTTTAGAGGTAATTTAGGCATGCCAAGAATAACACCATGCAGCCCTCCAGATGCTTTGCAAGACAAAGTTCGTTACAAGAACTTGCAACTCATTACTCGATTCCTAAGGGTATTTTTTCGCCTTGGGGTATAGGCTCGTTTCTCAATTAAGCACTCTTTTATAGGGTTGAATGATGGTCCCGCCACGTGTTCATTGTATAGCACGCGTTCCCTCATTAGCGTTCCTTTGAGCCATTGTAAATATATGCCCATCGGATACCTGAATACACCGGGTGTACGCCGAATTGATTAAGCACCGTGTCGACGGCATTCCTAGTTTCTATAAGAGAAATGCGTCTAATGAGAGTACGAATAGTCAATAGCTTGTATGAGCCAAAGCAACGGTGTATATTTTGTTCTGGCGCAGGTAAAAGCGTGTGTATGCATGCCACCCGCACGCACATGCACGTGTACACAAGCACGCGTACACGTGCAAATTTACGCAAACACGTGCCGACTACAACAATACTCTTCGAAGTCCAACCAGTTCAGTCCAAACGTACAGAACAGCTTGTGGCCGCCTTATCCGCAAATGTGTTCCAGTGAAAGTAGTTGCAGTTAATATTTGTTTGAGAAAATGCGTGTTTAATGCGGAAATCAGCGTTATTCGTGTGCACTGCGATAAGGGCGAAAGCCTTTTATGTCTGATGCAACGGCGACGCGCAAGAAGCGATGGCGGAAAATATGAGACAAAAGATAGTATAAAAGAGATATAGTACGGAAAATAGAAAACCCGCGTTCCGATCACCCGGCATATCCCTTAATTGGCATATGACGGTACGAATAAATGACTAACATGACCGGCACGTCATAACATCAACAGGTTCACATGTCTGAAGTTTACGTTACGAATAACGGTAATAAAATCACGTGTGGCTCACACGCGCATTGAATACGCGGGTGTTAGCCGCACGTGATTAAATGCTAACCTTTTACACTCAATAACTAATTGCATTCATGCGGTGTTCGACTGCTAAAGGTTTCAGGTTTGCGTAATGTCCATTCAAACATAGCGTTCCTGGTAGCACGTACACAAAATTTTCTGTAAATGACAATGTTAGCCCACGCATGCTCTATTCGCCAATCTTCCGTTTATTTACGCCGAATGTAATCAAGATGTGCCGTTTATTTACGGATGGACTTGAAAAAATAGCGTCGTTGCACGAAGTCGATGAAGGCGATATTTCGGAGAACATTCCCACTCTTCACAGCGCAGCTTGAGGGTCTTCCAGTAGTTACAAAATTTGCAATTGCCTCTTCCATCACGATGAAATAAACGTTTCTACAAATATACTGGGAACTTCCTTATTTTGTCAAGGGTAAAGCATAAGCAAACTGTAGACGCCAACTCTGAAGCTTTTAGCGGAATAGGCTAGAAACTATCGTGCCTGATCCCAATGTTCTAGCAGATAAAAACAGCATGAGGAACCTTAACAAAAAGACAGCACAGTAAATTAGTCGGGTTTACTATTTTAGTTTTTTGTACTGAATGGAAAAAAATATTTTCAATTTCAAATATCGTGAGAAAATTTTACAGTGAAGTAGAGGGTCCCCGCCGGAAGAGGACGAGTAACAGATAATTTGTGCGATTTTTTATTTAGAGAACCTTCTTTATTCAGTTATACGATTGAACGACAAAGAGTGTCCCGTATTATAACTAGTATTAAACTTCGCAGACCGTGTCCAGGACATTACATTGCGCAAATAATGAAAATATCTCAGAGAATGTCTTTGTGACAGAGAAGTTTTGCGAATTTGATCGTGGTGCTATAATATGAAATCTCGTCTTTGTTTACGCAGCTGTGCAAGAGAAATTCGTGCCTGTCGTAATACGACGACTCGTTTGAATCGCTCAAGAGCTCGAAAACCCTCCATTTCGATGTATTAAAACGTGGTGAATATCGATCCAGGTTTTCATTAGAGCAACACAAAATACTTCTAAGAAAACTTCTATCGAATTTATGCATCGCGTTATCAAGGCATGGACATGCTGCTTATAACATACAAATTGCACGAAAGAAAGTACTTAAGTGAAGCTTTATACGCAGCCAGATTAGGAATATATTTAATCGCCTTTGCGATTTTCATAGCGCCGCAAATATTTTTGCTCAGCAATAACTGGCTGCGCAATGCCTTCTCGCTTGTTTTTACTTGTTCGTCACACAGTTGTCCAGCACGTTAACACTCGAGAGGTGCGGGTATGTTTCCAACAAACAAATTTTCAATTAAAGAAATGGATTTATTTTCAGGAAAGAACACAGCCGAGTTGTGAAAATATTGAAATAGGTGGTAGTTTGTTTTGCAGATAAAAAGGCCTCCAATGCGATAGAGTCATCTTTATAAGGAGATTAAACGTATTGCGTTGCATATTTATGAAATATGAATGGCTGCGTTTGTAGAGATATTTTTGTTCTTCGGAGCTTTCTCTCTCACTGGCTCGCTACCTTCGCTAAAAAAACTCCAGCATTCGAATGAGCCGATTCTTTCTTTCCTGGCAATGGTGTCTCTATGAAGTCTTCGTGATCAGAGTGCACAACCAATTTCGGTAATATCTTTCCTTGCTAGTGAGGTTTTCTTTACTGGCAAGACGGCTGCTAAATGTACAAAGCATCACAGTTATCGCATTTGTTAGTGACAGCTGAAAAGCCGTGTGATCTACAAGTGTTCACAGTTGTACTTCACAGTGGTCAGCAGCGCGCATCCTGTTTCCCTCGTCCTCATCTGTCCGCCATATTGCGCTTCACTTTACTCGGCACGCAATAGCTTTCAACTTCGCACTAGGAAATTTGGTTGGAATCAAAACAAGAAATTGTCAGATGATTTCTGTACTTCCCTGTTATCATTATATAATCTTTAAACTTGTTCTTTATGACAGGAGTAATCACACAGCGCTCAGCTATGATAATTCGCACAGAAGAATGAGTAATGATCAGAACCTCTATGTGACTAAACAGTCCAAGAAATATACATCAATGCTTCCACATAAAGTGCCCTAGCGTGCTTTTCACCTTTTGAATGACATCGTAGGTTTAAATCTGTTTACATGTATTTAAAGATAGGGCTTGCATGTACTACCTGTGCCATCCATTCGCCTGAGAATTTTTAATTACAGGGTTCTTTCTTGTTTGATTTAAAATCATTAACGTGGACTGCAAGTCGAACGAGAACCCAATTTGTCTTACACTACTCTTTGAATCGTACAAACAGCCGCCGGCGCTGCTTTTCAGAAATTATTCCGCAATTCATCGAAATAAATGTGACTAGAAAGGCATTAGTCTTCATAAAGCTGGCAAAAATATGTACAGCAGCAAAGCGAATTCATAATGCTTTTAGAGGAAACGTAGATCGTAGCGTAGCTTCCTTGGTGTAGTGAAGAAGCATGGAAATTAAGAGCAAAATCATACGTTTCTCAAGATATGTACTAGTTCTTTTAACATTACAACGTCGTCTCCAATTTCTGATATTTTCGCTCCGACTTTCTCTTTTGCTGTGGCCTTTTCTATGGTGTAAGACAGCCCTAAATACCAGAGTGCGCGGGGTTTGAAACTGCAGGAGGCAAAGTAAGCATATTTATTCATTTCGACGAAACGGTACTTCCTGGCGCATCTTAAGCACGCACACAAACTCTGGAGGACACGCTTCCGAGCTCCTATAATCTCTCACGCGATCTTCTGGAGAATCTTGTTCTGAAAAATTTGTGAAATTTAATATACGTAGATTTTTCTGCGTACAGCCTTTATCGTTCACCTTATTCTCAAGTGTGTGCTGTTTATCGAGGAGCTCTTACCGAACAACAAAAGGCGCAGCTCACATCCCGTTTTCAATTTCCTGTGTATCCACGCTCTTCATTCACCCTCCTCCAAGCCGAGATTTCTCCCCAACTTCATCGCCGAGTGGACGGGGCTAAGTCGCGCGTTTTGCGTTCCTCCGCTTGCATGCCATATATAACGGAAGCCAGGCAGTCTGTTTCTAGCTGGTCTCAACTGAGACCGGGTGCTGCCACAAAACCAACCACTAGCGTTTTCGTCCCCGCTACATGCACCTAATGACCAATCAGATAGGTCGCACGAGCGATGACCCATAACAACGCTACGTCTGTTAACGGTTACGGATACGAACTCGGCAGGCAGTGCGCCTGCGATTTGGAGTGATGGGCATATCCAAACCATTTTGATAGATTGCACTTTGCGCAGAATTAGTTCTTGAACGGTGCAAAGGCAAAACCCTACAGGCTCAGTGAGTTTGTGAACCATCTACAAAACAATAGGGGGGACAGTACAAAGGCAAGGCGGTGTTTAGTGTCCCGTTAATATTCAGTCGTTGCCACTTTCGCCTTGCCGGGCACCATGCATGCTATTCGACGCCAGCGTTTTGTTTTTAAATGCAATGCATGATCGAGATTATATTCAGACAGCTGACCACTGTAGAGAGAGAGAAAGGACAAGATAACCTTTGATGAACCAGGCTTTTCAACTTTATCCCAATTGTGGTCCCCGCAGCTGCATAGTTGCACCTCGCTTCTGTTGTCAGACCACAGCTCATCAACCGTAAGTGCTTTTCGGGTTGTTCACAGAAACCGGTAGTCTGAAGCATGCCACTGGTCTTTCGAATTTGCCGCAGCGCTGCTTCTTCGGGCTCGTTCTCTTCTATTGGCGATCATGGAGACAGTGGTTCCGGCTGTTCCTCCGCCCCAACGCCATGGGCATTCGGGTGTTGGCGTGCCTAGAGGGAAGAACTTGAAGACCGGTCGGTACGTACCCCGAAAAGTGACGCACAAAAGTGTCAGGTGCGTGTATACGTATAGATTCCAGCCTCGAGTACACTACAGGACCTCTCGTTGCCTCTTCCTTCTCCGCGGCGGGCACCGTCTAGTGCTCTGCGAGATATTTCTGTTCTCTCGTCCAAAGGATGCTTGCTTTTTTGGTCCCGGTGTGTCCTAAGACCTGCAGTGGTACTTGTCCTTCCGCTAGTTTCTTTCAGACGAATTCGAGTCTCATAACGACAGACGACGTTCTCTAGCATGGTGCTACTGCGACTGCAATGCCCAGCTCTACCACTGCGGTGGCATCCTCGGAACGGGCGGCAGCGCCTGCTTGTTCTTGACCTTTACAGCCACTGCTCACCGACCGGTTTGTGGACCGCAGATAGGTCGTTTGTTCCGCCTACCGCAGTGTCTGCCTACCTCACGTGTCCCGTTGGCTGTTGATTGTCGTTGGTTTCTTCTAGAACTGACTCGAACGCTCTCAACATCCCTTGCGTTTTCGGGTATGTCGTTCCTTCTAGTCATGGGAACATGTACCATGGTCAAAGCGCAGGCATTCTTGTATTGACGTGTTCCGCGTTGGTGACACCTGCTCTTCCTGTCGCGTAGTAATGTCGCGGTTGGCTGTAAGGCAGCTCGTGTACGAGGGAGCACTAATTCATAGTAGTAAAATTCTATTTCCAACCATATTCCCATTCGCTCAATTCCCGACGAGCACATCCATTTCCTTTTGCTTGCCTCCACACCTAACAAACGCGTACTGTACGCCGGTGTTCTGTGTATGATAACTCTCCGTGGAGCTTTCAGAGAAGTGCATTTACGTTCGCTGAATGCGGAAATTTGCGCCGCGGGTCATGTCACGAAAAGGCGCGCGTGACGGCGAGAGCGTGCTCTGAATCTTCTACTGCATCGTAGAGTTCGAGCGTGGGCAGCATCTCATAACATTTCTTTTGCGTGACGGCCTTCTCGTAAAACAGAGCAACCGTGCAAGATACACTCTTGGCACGGTGACCTTTAGTTTATTTTATAGGTACACAAAAATGTGAAAATATACTCCTTTACTAAAGGTTAAAGTGCTTTAACTTTTAGTAAAGGAGCACATTTTCACATCTTTATGTACCTATAAAATAAACTAAACGTTGCCGTGCCAAGAGTATAAAAAGTCATATAAATATTACGTCTAGGAAATAGTTTGTAACCCATTGAAAACGGAGTATCGCTTTCAGCCTTTACTGCCACTGTAATCTGCGTGCATTGTCACGCCCAATGAAACCACAGAAACAGCGAAAAAATTATGATTGTAATCTCGAGTTCGTGACAATGACAGGCAACATAGACGATTGCTGATGTGATGCATGAAACAACCACTGCGCGCATGTTGACATGTTAAAAGCTATAGCAATGGAACAGGTTGTGCGACATGAAGTTGTTAAAACAGGAGAGCATCTTGCCTTACTATCCGGTTTGGTATATAAACCTTAGCACGCAAAATATTTGTTTGTATAAATGCGATTTCGGTGTAATAAATTCGCACCACCGTCTAAGCAAACTTCCTGTGTGCAAAGAAAAAATAAGACGTAAACTTCGACCCTAGCTGTATGATATAGGAGAAGAGAAAGACAACAGAAATGAAGCACGCGTCAAACGATATCATACTTCCTGCTTGGAATAATGGGATTAAAACTGTGGCAATGAAGCGTATAAAAAGCTACATAGGACAGACAAGGCTTTCAATTGAAGTAGGTTAAGTTCCAATATAAAATATTAAACAAGACTATTCTAAATATTTGTGCTGAAGTCATGACAAGTCTACAAATCATACCATTAGTAAAGTAATATTTAGGGAATCTGAAGTGATAAAGGTGTGCAGCGATTGAGATTGATGTACCACAGTGAAGCGCTCGCGTCTACTGAGGGGGATATCACCTTCGCAGAGAGAGAAAGGAAAACAGAACATAAAAACTACTCGTCTTTTTAACTTCTCCCTGTAAACCAGAGTCTTTGGCGTGTCGTTTGTACATCACAATAAGAAATCCTTGCGCGTTCTTTAGTCTGTTAGTTATTTGTTGGCATCGTAAGACCACTAAATATTGTGTAATGAAGAGGTGCCCCAGTACACGGCACGCTAGGAATCTATCTGAGACATGAGGAAAAAGACCACAAATACAAGAGACTTACCGGGTATCTTATTACTCCAACAAGCCCACTGTGCATCATTACAGCCTAGATATCCTATAATTTTCAGGTAAAGAAAAGCACGTCCTAAAGCTACGGAACAGAAGCGAGTTACTCCAGGTTATATTTCATCTTTTCGTGTTCAGCAGTCATTTCTGTTCAAAAGCGAGCGTTGAGACCGTTCGTTTCACCCTTCTCGCGTATTATTACCTCTGTGATATTGATTACAGCCCATACCGACCTACGGCTCCTCAAGAGACAAGTGATTTATAACTCAACAATCTTAGTTTCAGGCACCATCCTAACGTTTTCACTCCTTCCCGCTGTTTCCGCTCAACGCTTGATCTATTTTCAACCTATGCAATTCCTGCGTGATACGTATCGCTTGAATAACTGAATCGATGAACAGATCGCAAAATACGATTTAGAATAGGGAATGTCGCAGGAGCCAACGTTTCGACAAGTGGACTTGTCTTCGTCAGGGCGGCGACGAAGACAAGTCCACTTGTCTGAGTGATATGACCACCTCCGCTCGTTCAACTAGACTAACCACTTTCATCTCCATATATCATAGTGCGCGGATTTCACTGATTATCAGTAGAGCTTGTGGCTTCCATCTGTACATAAAACGAGGAGTATTATTATTCCCTCTACCGATAATTGAATTGTCGGTAGAGGGAATAATAAGAAAAAGAGATGTTTATACCGGCCGCT
This sequence comes from Hyalomma asiaticum, assembly GCA_013339685.2. NCBI lineage: Eukaryota > Metazoa > Arthropoda > Arachnida > Ixodida > Ixodidae > Hyalomma > Hyalomma asiaticum. The sequence continues at coordinate 8,482,977 of CM023483.1, read as the reverse complement.
CAACAACTGGCGCTGTATTAGATATATATGCTGTATCCAGGATACGTGCATGTTTATACGGACGGCTCTTGTGTAGCAACCTCCTCTACTTCGGCATTCGTTGTTCCGCAATTCAAAAAGCAATAGTCCTATAAGCTGTGTCGTGCTACATCATCCACAACGGCCGAACTATTTGCTACCCTGTGTGCCATCAAATTTATAACATCAGTGAGAGATTCGCAAAGATGGGTAATATTTAGTGATCCACAGGCAGCCCTAACATCCCTGCGCAGCACAAAAGCACAGGCGATCAGCGAGAGTATAATATATGAGACACTTAAATAACTCTCAAGAGCAAACCATGCGAAACACGACATAGTATTTCAGCGGATACCAGGCCACTGCAACATTCCCGGTAACACAGCAGCCGATGACGCAGCACGACAAGCACATCACAAAGACGCCACGGTTTCCCTCCCACTGTCGAAAAATGAATTGCGCTGCGTTATAAAGACAGCATCTTTCAAAATGAGCAGAAGTACGTGGTTTTATCAAAATTATAAAGGTTGTCACTTGTGTCATATCGATCCGTTTATTGAACTCAGAATAGCATTATCTTAAGAGAGAAGTATGGAAACCCTCATTCGTCCGTTAAGGTTAGGTACTGCCTACACAAAGCATTTTCTACACATAACTGGCCGCGTTAGAACTCCCGAATGTGATTGTGGATTTCAAGATGAACATATAAGCCACCTGCTCCTAGATTGTCCAAATCACGACGAATCAAGATATTCGACTAAAAGCAGCTCTGATGACACTGGACCGTCGGCCATTCAGATTAAGGAAACTTCTGGGCCCATGGCCGACGACGGCCCCGCAAAAAAAAACAAAAAAAAAAAACAAGAAAGCAAACAAACAAAAAAACAAAACGCATTGAAAGCACTAAAAACGTGTTTGGAAGAAAGCGGCATTGCTTGAAGTTATTAGCGCATTTGATGTTTTCATCTATTTCCCCCTTTTTGTGATTTCTATGATTATTTAACAGGGTACTGCATTGTTATGTTACACAATGTCTAGTGATTCCTTTACACGACCACGTGCCTCCCACTGACTATGGACGTTTTTGCGCCATTTACATTGTTATTTATTTATTAGAGACTTTTGCTGGAAAGTACTGTCATGGGTTTGAACTTATATACGTATACTTTGTGAGTGTGTTTCTTCATGACTGTTCTGACGGAACCACTGTTATTCTGGTTATGCCAGATTGCTTCGCATACTGCTTCACAATCATGCGTGTTGAACGGACCAACCCAGAAGCCAAGGAGTAGCCGGCGCCTTATTTGTGCGCCGACATCTCCTAATATCATATCAATAAAAAAAAAATGACGAGGAGTATATTTGGGGCATTGGGTTAGCTAACCGGGGCGGAGTAGAAAGTCCCATGGATATCAGGAGGAAAGAAAAGAAGAGAAGATTTTGCCAAAATATCGGGACCATGCAAGCATAAATCTCAATGTTTAAATCAACATGTTTGCTCTCTTGCTCACACGCACACAAGCACGCACACACGCGCACACACACGCTCACGAACACGAGCACGCGCTTAAGAGGTAAGAGGTGAAGCCGAGCCAATCAAAGGCCCGATTCACTACAATATTTCATTTCGTAAGGGCATTTGCCATTGGACATGCCTTACCAAACAGGGCAGACCGAGAATTTCTATTACGAGCATTTTTTAGCGTAAGATTTTTGCGAACTGGCCACCGGAAGCTATGAGCGAGCTCTCGTGGAAGCCTTATACAGAAGTTACGCGTTTGAAAAGTTCGCTTCGTCGGAAACCAATGACCGTGTATTCCCCCCGTGTCGGCTTTCACAAGCACTGGAGGAAATGTATCCTACGTAGAGCTGACATGCGGGTCGGGCAACAGAGCATCCAACCTCATCTGACACGCTATGTTTACCTAAAGGTCCATAGGAACGACAGTTCCGCTGGACAGAGTGGTGTAATTGAGAAGCCAAGTGCTGTAGCTAGGCTATCGTTCGCCAAGCCTCTTGGATGCCTGCAGCTGTCGTTACGTCTCCAAATACGTAATCGGAGCAGCACCCGTCACAACAAGAACCAAACGAAGAAAGCTGGCTCTGATGGAGAAGGTGGATTCTTGTTAATGTTTTTGAGCACACAAGGGGCTGAAATTCAGTAGCTTCGGGTAGACGAGGAATAAGAACTCTTCCGATGACCAGGCGAGTTACCCAAGATCAGTTGCCTTATTGCAGGAAACCATTACACTATGTCAACAGCATGGCCTTGTCCGCCAGCAGACCCTCATTTCCAGGAACTTAGCTCATAAATTGGCCCTATATTGATGTTTCAATAGCTGCTGAATACTGTTGGTGCTGTCGAGATGCGTCTCTGTATCCCCGTATCATGTGATAGAAGCTGGTAGACGCGTCCGTGCAGTGCCTGTAGTCAATTTTTACAATTAGTTCATATGTTTGTCATCAAGTAACCCATATAGGGCGACGCTTAAAGATCAACTCCGGTGGTTCTTTCACCATATTCTGATATCGATGTTTTACAATGGTATTGATAGGTCTGTAACAGCCAGGGTCGTTCAGTTTGCTCAGAAACGCGTCAATAATTTTAAATAACCGACCGAAAGGCGTGTTAAAAACCAAAACCGAAACGGGTAGATGCTTCGTGCAGCGTACGTAACGACGTCATAGCCTTCCCGCCATCACATATATGGAGCTGGCGTCAGAAAGATGCCAGTGGCGAGGTCATCCGACGATATATTGAGTTCTGCCAGGTTTTCTGAACCTGACAGCGACGATTTGAGCGCTGAAGTACCGCCGTTTTGCTTATGATGGCCCACTGGTTCATGTGGGCAAAGCTGAAGTTGATGACGTCAAAAACACGGGGTGGCCCGCGTGCGAATCCGCTAAAAATATTTAAAATTCATTTACAGGAAATCTATATTACTTACAACCGCCTGACTTGGCATATATTATGACAGTAATGAGGAGAATATATATTGAAAATTTCATTGAGATCAGTGGACACTTTGTACGTTGCCACTTTGTACTTTGGCCATTGGGCCAGTGGGCACGGCGAAGCGCACCGACTAGGATCGCTAACCATGCGATTTGTTTGCTTCGTGCAGGCTTTGTTTCTCGCACTCGGCGGAGCGCCACCAACACCGGAACCAACACCAACACCAACACCGGAGGAAAATCCTGGGCCATCTGTTGAAGACATGTTTAAGAAGCTTATGGATGGTCAACAGGCTATAAGGGCTGACATTGCTGACTTGAAGAGCCGTCTTGAGAGAACAGAAAATAGAATATCAAGTTTCGAAGCTCGCCCCACCAAAGCAGAAGAAAAAGTTGAACCATCGTATCAAGCGACAAATGCAGCTGGCGATTTACGGTCAGCTATTTCCAAAATTCAAGAGACTCAAGAGTCAACCTATGTTAAACTAGTTGACTTAGAAAATCGAAGCAGGAGTTCGAACTTGATAGTATTTGGCATACCAAGCGTTCCGAATGAGTCCGAGTCAATCTTGCGTGAAAAAGTAATCAAGGAAATTTTTGCAGAAAAGCTCGGCGTGAACTGCACTTCTGTTGACCGCATTCATAGGCTTGGTAAACCTCAAGCAGACAGACCCATTATTTTGCACTTTCAAGACTACAGGGAAAAAGAAGCAGTGCAGCGTAACGCACGAATGCTGAGTGGTACAAACGTTTACTTACAAAACGATTACTGCGCGGACACACTTCGTAAACGTAAGCTGCTTTGGGCTAGCGCTAAAGATGATAAAGGCGAAGGCAAAAGAATAAGCTTGGTAAATGATAAGTTGCGCATCGATGATCAGTTGTACGCATGGGACGATGCTACTATGACACGCAAAGCAATATCAAGCAAAAACGCCCCATTGTCCCAGACCTAGCAATTGAAGGCACAACAGCTCCGCCTTATTTCGCTTAATGCTAGAAGTGTGGTGAATAAAACGGACGCACTTGAATCCCTGTTACTCTTATACGACCCGCATGTCTGCGTGGTCACTGAAACTTGGCTTCATGACAACATACGCGATGATGAAATTGCACCACCAGTGTACTGCTTGTATCGGCGTGACAGGGGTTCTCGAGGAGGAGGCGTGGCTGTTCTTGCTAAATATTCTGTCGATATTACTGTCGGAGATCAAATTGCTGACCATGAAAGCTTACTGCTAAACGTGTGTTTTTGTGGAATGCAATTTTTCCTTTGTGCTGTATACCGCCCGCCCGACTCAAATGATGTGTACTTGTCAAAACTGCACGAACATTTACTTAGTCTACGTGATAGAAATGTGATCTTGACGGGTGATTTTAACCTTCCTGAAATTAACTGGGATCAATTAAAATATGGTTGTTCCACAACGATGGATGTTATATTGGATGTGATGCTTTGCTTAAATTTAGAGCAGATGGTGCGTCAGTGCACACGTGGTAAATCCATCCTAGATCTATTATTCATAACAGAAATATTTAACGGTGCTTCAACATCAGTAGAGCCCGGAATTTCAGATCATGATCTAATCTATTTTTGTTGGCAGCTAACAAGTAATAGGCCGAAGCTAGCGAAAAATTCTTCATTCGTTCGGGACTTTCAAAACGCCGATGACGTTTCAGTGATTGATTACCTAGACATACATCTTGACTTTGCGGTTGATAACATCGAGACTTCATGGATGAGGTTCCGAGTGGCGATAAATTTTTGTGTTACAAAGTTTACGCCTACCAAAGTCCTTAAGCAGCGACGTGTAAACCCTTGGATAACCAGGGATATTATTCATACAAAACGTAAAATTAAACGGCTCCGCAAGCAGAAAAAAATGTCATGCTCTATTTATATTGAACTGAAACAGAACCTATTAATGAAATTAAGAGAGTCCCGAAGCGCCTACTTCAATAATTGTCTTTCTCAGTTTATTAAATGTGACAGCCAAAAGTTCTGGCGGTTTTTAAAAGAAGGCAGACAGAATGTTTCTAAAATAAAAATTGGTGACATGATAGCTACTGATGCTCGACAGATATCAGATCATTTTAATCATTACTTCCACAGTGTTTTTTCGAGGGGCGATAGTTATGCACCTCAGAGCACTGATTCATGTTTAGCTGACGATTTAGCAGTGTCGCATGAAGGCGTCGTGTCTATGCTCCTTAATGTTAATCCAAAAAAGCTGTCAGGGCCACATGGTATCCTTAATGCTTTCTTACATCGGTACGCAGAGCAGGTATCTCGTTTTCTGACAGATTTCTTCAGTTTATCAATTGCCACAGGCGAAATTCCGGACGACTGGCGTTTAGCGCGCATCACTCCCATTCACAAAAAAGGCGATCGTTTGTCTGTGAATAACTATCGGCCCATATCTATTACAAGCACATGTTGTAAGTTGTTGGAGCACGTCATTTCAAAGTACCTTATTGATTTTCTTGAAAAACGCAATGCATTATCACCATATCAACATGGTTTTAGAAAGAACTTGTCTACAGTTACACAGCTTGTAACAACGGTACACGATTTTTCGCATATACTTGATATGACTGGACAGGTGGATGCCTTGTTCTTAGATTTTTCGAAGGCATTTGATAAAGTGCCTCATGGAAAGTTATTACGGAAGCTGGAATATTTGGGTGTTCCGTCTAATGTTGTTAAATGGATTGGTGCCTACCTTCAAGACAGGCGGCAATTCGTACAAGTTTCGGATCACTCCTCAGAACTGTTGTATGTGACTTCTGGAGTGCCTCAGGGAAGTGTTTTGGGACAATTGTTGTTTCTAATTTATATTAATGACTTGGCAGACTTAATTAATAATGACGTTTGCATTCGACTGTTCGCGGATGATTGCGTTGTTTTTAAAGAAATTCGCGCTCCAAACGATCATGTCCTACTACAAGAAAACCTACGGGCTATTGGGGATTGGTGCATTCAATGGGACATAGAGTTAAACACAGAAAAAAGTGTACTTCTGCGTATTACAAGAAAGAAAATGCCTAGCACGTTCACCTACTCTATTAACCAGCGTGATATACAGGTGGTAGACAAATGTGGGTATCTGGGTATCACTATCAATAACAAACTCACCTGGTCAACACATATATTGGCGACTTGTACCTCTGCGCTGCAGAAGTTGTGGTTTCTCAAAAGGAAACTGAAAACCGCACCACCTAGAGTTAAGCTTCTGGCATATAACACCCTCGTCAGAACTAAATTAGAATATGCTTCAATTGTATGGGACCCCCACAACAAAAGTGATATTCAAGAACTAGAACGTGTTCAAAGAAAAGCAGTGCGCTTCATATTTAATAAGTATAGGATGACTGACTCGCCTTCCTTATTAATGAAGCAACATAACATCCCATCGTTCGAATCGCGCAGAAAGGTCAGTAGGTTGACTTTCCTTCAAAAGTGTCTTACCGGAAATACAAAAGTAACTATGCCTGATTGTGTACGTCCCCACTCAACTAGAAAAGCTAGACACACCCACAGTAGGGCACTAGCCCCAATTTTCGCGAAAACAAAATCGCATAAATACAGCTTTTTCCCTAGAACTGTGTCCGAATGGAATGCCTTACCCTCCACTGTTGTCGATGCCAATGACTTTGTACGCGAACTAGAAAATTTGTATTGTGTGTCGTGATTGTAATCGATGTTTCTCTTGCGTTTCCTTTTCTCATTGTTCTTATTTTTTGTTTTCTCGCTGTGATTGCGATGTTCGTCATGATTTTGTAATCACTGTACAGCCCCTCCTGCATGGACCACACGGTGGTCTGCAGTATTGCTAAATAAATAAAAAAATTATAAATTGCGGTAATTCACAATCTCAACTCCACGAGTAAAGACATGCAATAACAGGTGTGGTATCATGGCAGTTACGTGGCTGGGCGGCTGAAGAGCATGGCAAGAGAAAGAACGCGATGACAATGGGGTCACGCATCGCTATCGCGTTAAACTCTTAAGGCGAAGCTTAAGGGTCCTGCACCTTCTCCTTTATTAGATCACACTCGGCCTCCATCCAGCGTGCCCTCCTTCGGGGTAGGTACAAGTTAACATTGATGCCCCATCAGCACACGTCGATGACGAAGGCTCTGCAGTGTGCCCGACACCAGAACGCGGTGCCGAATTCATAGCAGGAGCGTGAAATGTGAGCGCACGTTTATGAAAGGGAAAATTAGCATGCATCCGTTTCCCTTTCTTAAACGTTACTCCACCTTGCGGGTTTCCGCAGAACTCATTTGCCATGATCATGTCCATGTGCTTCGAGCTGTCGATGGATTGGCCGTCGCGCTGTCAATCGCTAGACTCCTGATTAGTTAAATTGTCATAGCGTTCGCCGCGGACATGCGTTGGTCTTGTGCGTTGGTCGGACGGACAGGCGTTGGTCGTACAAGGATGAATTATTCGTCAGCTAACAAGCTTTCATTTCTGAGAAAGCCCTATGGATTGCCTTGCAGGTATGTGCTGTAGGCGGGTGGATGGTAATTTTCCTTTTCATGAACGTTACTCGACCTTGCGGGTTTCCGCAGAACTCTTCGCCAAAAAGCCAAAATTTTTCGCCCTATAATGAATAAGACTGTTTTGTGAAAACCAAAAATTTTCATATTCATCTGCGAGCTTAAGCACGTGACCCCCGAAAAAGAAACACCGTCACGCAGAAATGGGGCAGCGCCGGTTGCTTAAGACGTCAGCGCGGCCCAGGCCAATGACGTGCTGCGAAAACTGAACAAAAGCGAACGCCTTTGCAAACAACAGTCTCAGATTCCATCCCAGTTTGCGCATTTGCTTAGCTCGCCGGGCGCAAAGAAAGGACGCCGATCTAGCAATTTTTTTTATGGAATGTATACCCGCACATCGACCGGATGTTCCCAGACACCGTAGCCATCTGTTCCCAGCATTCAGCTTCTTGGTATACGTGAACCAAGACATTGCGGATATATTATAGATGTCGCGAAGGAAAGATGCCCAGCAAAGCATTGTTCGTGTGGTTCTCTACCACTCAATCTCCTACTTGGAGTGATTGAGTTCTACCTTAACCGCACTAGCACTAAGGGATAGCAATGTCTTTCTCTGTTATAGTTTTCTGGTTGCTCCACCTAGTCGGCCACCCTATTGTGCGCTATACTACGTCGATCAAAAGCAGTCCACGATTCAATGTACGAGCCTTTGCGCTGGCGATAGCAAGGCTCTTGGTACTTCCTGCATCGCAGAAAGAAGAGCCTTGACGAGTAAGGTATACCCTGTTAGCAAGCAGCGATGCTGCGTAAATATAAGCGGAAGCCATTATACCTGCGGAAAAGGACTTTCTCGAAAGCTTTTTCGAAATACAGTAGAACATGGTGCTTTGTGTAAGGGTGAGTACCTTTGTTCATGGCGTGGGGAGTATAAACGGGAATATTTCATAAGCGAGACTGCTGAGGAATGTAACATTGTACATTTCGCCATTGAGACGCGAAGTCTAAACTGAGAGTGCGGCCGGTCTGCAGTGCTTCACTAAGCGTGCTGGTTCCATTATGTTGGTATAGAAAAGCGCGTGAACATGCATGTGTGCTTCGCTAACGGTAATGTGCTTAAAGCTGCTGCACGTAATGAAAGTTGCTCTTTTCAACTAAATACAAAACCCGAAGATCCTTTGTGGTCACTGCAGAAGTCAATGGCAACACGGTAATGCAAGGCACGATTAAGGCAAACCGTCGAAGCATCTAGCAACCTGTGGTTGCTTATACAAACATAAAACGACTACTCTGAAATTGCATGTCAGGAACGTTTAGCCAATCCTGAATCAGGTCATATGATTAGCACTGATGGTTGACCAATGACCAAGGGTACTTACGGATGGAAAGAACTGAGCATTGGCCCATACCGGTCTTGCTGCGTAACGACATCTTAAACTTTTCCGAATGATTCCTTGTTTTCTGACATGGCAGACAGAAAGTGCTAGGCTTAGAGCATGGTAATCGTTACACTGCCGTACAATGTGTACCAGTAAATGCACCATGCGAAGTAGCTTCCTTGCTACCTTTGTAGCCAGGAAGCTACTTCGCTAGATTTACTTCAGCAGTCTGCTTGACTGGGCTGGTTGGTATATTTTAGGAAAGGAATGAAACAGCGCTTGACAAGGCGAAGTGAGGACGACAAACACGTACGGGTCTTTGATAAGCCTTCGATATTGTTTTAAATGGAACTCATTATGCGCAGTGTAAACATGCGATGTGACCCTTCTGTGAGTGGTCGCCCCTCTTCTCGTGGCCTTTTTCAGTGATACATGTACTATCAAACCGAATAATCGTGGTAAATGCTTCAGCGAACGTCTCCGACATGTTATATGCTAGTCGTGAGACTATTCTGTTCCACCTTGCATTTATTCTCGCTTTCTTTTTTCAACTTGAAACAAATCCTAGTCGTGTACTAGGTATGTCGTATGCTTTCGGTTTAAGGTTCAGTAAACGCTAGTATGTACCACAGCGTAGCTTCTTTCTGTAGGAAACTGAAAGACGTGAATTTGGACAACGTTGAAACAATATCAGGACTCTCTCTACGGTGGGCGGAGGTAGAAATGCCGCCCACCATTGCGCTTCGCCGCCTACCACTCTGGTTTTACCACCCACCCTCGTCGATTGGCCGGCCACCGCTAAAACTGGGCTGACCCTATTGAAAAAAAAAAAATATCCGACACAGGAATGCAACGCCACCGAAGTATTGCAGCAACTGCGGTGCTCTTTCGCCACGTCATGCAATTGTTCAGTTTGAGGTACAATGTTGTCATATGGGTGTACTCTGTCGTAGCGGCAATATACTTGTTCCCGGCATTCAACACTGGGAGAGGCACGTGTTGATGACACGTGTAATGCTAGTGGGTGGCATGTGGGGAAGCTTGCGGTGTTGTTGCAAGATAAACGTCCACAGAGCTATGGTATTTATATTCCTCATTTGACCATAAAATCATCACCACAGCAGTGACCAATATGAGTGAGCACTGTACAGACAATGTACTCGTGTCTCAGCTGTGGCAGGTCGCAGGTTGTGGTCCAGGTTGAGGTGAGGGGCAAAATTGAGGAAGCACCATTGCATCTGACTGCCACCTCGCCTGACAGGGATGCACATATATAGTATATACTATATATAGGCCAGCCACCGGTGGGGCTGTGGCAGCGCTTGCTTAGCTCATGGTATCGATCGCAGGTCTGGGCCTCGTTTGGCATGTACAGACGTGTCCTGCAGCTGAGCGACACAAGTTGCAGCCCGGAGCCCGGTCCCGTAAAACTCCGTTAGAGGAGTTTTCAGGGACGCAGGAGGGGTAATTAGGACGGCGGAAGGTGCGGGTTTCCGTGTCCCCACTCTTTTTATGCAGACGATCAGAAAAATAGGGCACTTTGTCTAAAGTGTGATACTATTGTGTAGTATTACTTGGCAATACTCTCCACAAATTATGCTTGAAGCACGAACACATTTTCGATCCAAGTTAGGCCCTGCACCCGCAAGAGAAAAGACGACGCCGACCCCCGTCTTGCCAGCATATGCTGCACAATTCCCCACTCTGGAACATTCTTCCTATCATATCTGGGTCTTGCTTAATATTATAACAATTGAAATTGGCAGACGATAACAATACTTTAAAATCA